>VDFB02287977.1:0-17707 GCA_007258455.2 Sequoia sempervirens | reverse complement strand
AATGAGGCCTTCTAGAAAGAGCATCAGCAACTATATTATTTTTTACTTTGACATATTCAATGTCAAAGTCATATGCTTGGAGTTTACTTACCCATTTTTGCTGCCTTTCATTCAATTCCTTTTGGCGCATAAAATGTTTAAGACTGTTGTGATCAGTCTTAACAACAAATTTACTTCCCACCAAGTATTGACGGAATTTAGACAAAGCATGCATGATGGCAAGCATCTCTTTGTCATAAATAGAGTAAGTTTTTTCTGCCCCTCTCAATTTTCTGCTCTCGAAGACAATAGGATGTTTGTCTTGCATTAGGACAGCTCCAACTCCTCCTGAAGCATCACATTGTAATTCAAAAGGTTTTGAAAAATCCGGAAGTGCCAACACAGGACACGAACTCATGATTTGTTTAAACTTATCAAAAACCTCTTGTGCTTGCTTAGTCCAAAGAAAAGCCCCTTTGTAAGATCTGTCAAAGGTGCTGCTTGATGAGAATAACCTTTTACAAATCTTCTATAGAATCCACATAACCCTAAAAACCCTCTCAAATGAGAAATAGTCTTTGGAGTTGGCCAATCAAGAATGGCCCTTATCTTTTCTGGATCCACTTTCACACCCTTTGAGCTGATAATGTGGCCAAGATATAAAAGTTCATCCATCCCAAACTCACACTTTGACTCTTTGGCGAATAAACATTCCGTCTCTAAAATGTTAAGCACTTCTTCCAAATGCTTAAGGTGCTCTTCCCATGACTTACTGAATATGAGAATATCGTCGAAGAAGATGATCACAAACTTCCTCAACTGCTGTCTAAAAATCTTGTTCATACAAGATTGGAATGTGGCTGGTGCGTTTGTCAAACCAAAAGGCATGACAAGGAATTCAAAGTGCCCAAAGTGGCATCTAAACGCTGTCTTTTCAATATCCTCCTCCCTCATTCTGATTTGGTGATAGCCCGAACGAAGATCAATCTTTGAGAAGAACATTGCCCCATGGAGCTCATCAATAAGCTCATCAATCCTAGGGATAGGATATCTATTCTTGATGGTTTTTTGATTTAATGCGCGATAGTCAACACACATACGCATTGTACCATCTTTCTTTTTGACCAGCACTACTGCTGAAGCAAATGGACTCTTGCTTGGTCTAATAAAACCACTTTCCAACAGCTCCTTGATGGCTTTTTTCAATTTCATCTTTCTGCCTCTTTGGATAGCGGTAAGGTGTAGTAATAACTAGTTTTGCTCCCTCTTCTAACTCAATCACATGCTTAGAACCTCTTTCAGGAGGTCTTCCAGGAGGTAAGCTTCCAAAGACTTTACTTTTCTTTGAAAGTAAGGCTTGAATATCAGGATGATATTGCCTTTTTTCCTCAACCGGATCAGCTGGTAAAACCATACATTCAGCAGCCCATTCAACCTGATCATGGTGGATCAGCCTTTCCATCCTTTTCAAAGAAACAATTTGAGGGCCTCCATTTGACATCCCTCTTAAAACAACCTTCCTTCCATTTGACTGAAATTTCAGCTCCATGGTTTGCAAATTCAAAGTGATCTCACCAAGAGATCGCAGCCATTGTATACCCAACACAACATCAGTGTCTCCTATACCCACCACATAAAATCATCCTTAATTTCATGATTCCCTAATTGCAAAGATAGGTTAGGAATTCTCCTTGTGCAAGATATAGTGAAACCATCAGCAACCATTACTTTGAAACCATCAAAATCTTCAGTCTTCAAACCCTTTCTAGCAACTAGCCCTTCATCAATAAAATTGTGAGTTGCTCCGGTATCAATTAGAGCAACTATCCTTTGTGAATTTACAACTCCATGAACCCTAAAAGATTCATTCTTTTGAAAACTAGATAGTTGCGCAAAAGCACTACCATCTCCAACCTCTTCGGACTTGTCTTCTTGAACTTCTTCACCTTCACTACTTGCTGATTCGTATTGTTGATCAGACGAATCAGATTCTGATCCATAATCAGAATAGCCCTCCATTTGAACTACTTTGCCTCTTCCATAGCAACGGTGGCCTTTCACCCAAGGCTCACGACAAGTGAAGCAAACTCCATCCTTTCTAAGCTGTTCTTTGAGCTCTTCGGACAGCCTTGGTGGAAACTTCTTGGGCAGATTTGAAGAAAACTTTTTATCCTTCTTATGGCTGAATGGTTTTGAGTGAAATTTAGGCCTTGGGGCTGCCAACTCCATGCGCCTAGCTTTCTTGATAGCTTCATCTAGTGTTGGAGGATCAAATGCTTTGACCCAACCCTTCAAAGGCTCCATTAAACCTTCAGCAAAAAGTACTACAAATCTTCTTTCAGTAATGTTTGGCACCATTACTGACAACCTCTGAAAATCAGCCACATAACTTTCTAAAGATCCTTGCTGTTTCAACTGTGCCAATTCTCTAAATTTCAATTCCGGATCTTTGGTGTCAAATCTCTCAATCAGCTTATTGGTAAACTCTCCATATGTGCGAATAAGGTTATGGCCAAGAGTGACCAAACCGTGAGTCCACCATTCATGAGCTATGCCATCTAAATGCAAGGTAGCAAATTTGATAGCATCTTCTTCCGGCATAGGTCTAAGAGAGAGGTAGTTGTCTAACTTTTGCACCCATGACCTGGCTGTACACTTGTTACTACCATCAAAATGTTCCATAGTGATCTTTCCCAATGCTTGGTAAAAATCATTTCTAGGGCCTGCAGGAGGACGTTGATCATTCCTACCACCATTTCTCCGACTCCTTTGATTCATGAATTGATCAAAGGTCCATGCTCCTCTCAAGTCAAGAGGTAAAGAAACATACTCCATATAAGCTTGACGAGCATCATCAACAAAGTTTGGGGTAGCCTCAACTGGTTGTTGCTCTTCCCTTGGTGTGAAAACGGGAAAGAGGGGTCTAGAAGATGACCCACTATGAATTGTAGTATGCTGACCTACAATTCTGTCTCTAGTATTCACCTCAGGACTGCCACTATTATTATTTCCATTTACTCCACTACTTTCTCCAGCTGAGTTATTTTGGGGCTGAATAATACTCTGAGCTACTTGCTGATCCAACTTGGATAATAAACGGGACATCATGTCTATCATCCCGTCAAACTTCTTCTCCACTCTATCCCTCTCATCATTATCTCTTCTTACTGAATCTGACATTATTACAGTTGTGTGATCAACCACTTCCACTGAATTATCTGAACCTTCCACTGTTTTACCAAGGTCTCTTAGAGCTTCTGAGAAGGTATCTGCCTCTGGAACGGGCGGAAACTGATGCTGATTTCTGGCCTGACTTCTGGTGTATGGCCTAGTGTCTTTTTCACTCATCAGTTAACTACTGCAATCTGCCACAGGATGGCAGGGTCTTCTGCTCTGATACCACTGAAATATGCTAACCAATTTTTCGAAGGAATAACACAAAATAACCAGCAATAGAGGATTGGATTAGAGTTAGCCTCAAATCAAAATCTGAACTTGAATGGAAGATACTGAACTTGAACAGAAGAACTACTCAACGTCAAGAATGTGCACTCAAGATCCCACTGAGGGCGAGGTGCTAACATATGACGGAGTCTAGAAAATTGAAATTAAGAACTATTAGGCGGATAACCAGCCATGAGAAACAATTCCACGCTACCACCAAACAGTGGGGGGAAAAGATTACAAATGAAAGCAATTCATCCGCTGCGGCGGGCATCCACAGAACTGTGGGGATTCACCACTATGAGTGGGTATAAGTTATTACAATAAAATTAACCACACTGGCGGTAAACCATCCAGGGGACTTATGTGAGAAGATACAGAAAGAAATTGCAGCAATTAAAAACTGGAACAGTACTACTGTTTGCAGTTTGTACAAATGAATAATAAGCTGCAAATTACTTAGAAATTACAATAATCTTCAAACACAAGATGGATAGATGTTTTTCAATGTTTGTAGAACTTTCTAACAGCAGATAATAAATCAGAAATCAGAACTACTACAATCTGATACAAAACTGTGAAACTGGAAATATCAATCTGCAACTATGAGAATCAATGAAATCTTCATAACTCACTCAATTCTTCTCCGAATGACGTGAAACGAGTTGCAAATGCACCATACAAGTCTGGCGCCCAAGTTAGAATCCAGAAACAGCAACCAAAGTCCTTAATTTATTTGGCACGAATCCCAATGCAGCTCTAAATGGTACGGCCCCTTGAGAAAATCGACTTTGCAATATAAAATCAACAACTTCAAAATAAAATCTGATTTTTGGTGGAAGTTGGCGCCTCCAGTCAACAATTAGATTGCTCAAACACCCAGAACTAAATAAAAATCACTCAGCAAGATATGAACAGAAAACAGCTTCAGCTGTAGCAAAACCAGGAACTTCAAAACTGTAGAATTCACCAAAATTCTCAACCTTTATTGCTCAATCTGCTAGTCTGATGTGAGAAGCAGCAATGTTCCAACTAGGTGTTGTATTTCAAACACGAAATTGGGAATGGGCTAGGAGGTAGCATCCTCGAAGCAATAGCAAAATGTCCATAGTCATTTTGACAGCATAACAGTAAGGTAGTTGATGGATATCAAATGCTGGAGTCATGTCTTCATTTTATAAGAATTGAGAAACTCTTCAACTTCCTCAATGGTACGCCAAAAGACAACTATTTGAATTCTCCTTATTTTCAAATTTCATAAAAATATATTCCTCATAAAGTGGCGTCCACTTTCCTCCAAGCATAAATTCAAAAATATAAAATATTAATATCACCTTATGACAAGGCGTACCCTTCAAGTCCCCTTTTTAAAACAACTTGCAAGTTGTATCCTTAGGCCAAGGGGTGGTCAATTGAAAAATATAACACTTATGCCAATACTTAGTAAATTTCAACAATTAAGGCTTGAGAGGAAGATATTGAAACAACCAATAACATGCTCAACTGAAGTGATGACTGAAGACAACCAACTGCATACTGCCACAACTATCATTTACTAAAAATAGTAAATAAAATGAAATGCTACAAAAGCCAAGCCCATGAAACCCTAATTTCCACCTCATTCCAGTCTACGGGTTCCGGAATAGACTGAAGAATGCCAATGCTGATCACTGATGAGAAGGGGACATTACAGATGCTTATAGGAGATGCAAAGAAACTTCATTTGAAGTTTCCTAATGTGGAGACATCTCCAAGACAGGGACATGTTTCTGGTGTGGGAGATGAGTACCAGGGGTCAGGGTACAAGTCTCTTGGTAACTATGTAGTTTGAGGAGTTATTTTAGAACATGAATAAAAAACTGCATCTATCTTTAACCTTTAAATAGACCATTACATCGATCCTTTAAATTCAGTATGGAGCCTGTTTGACAAGGTATGGCATTAGTTGGTATTAGTTTTCCACAGTCCATTAATAAGATAGTAAACTTCTGGATAAAACTGTGTATATTTTTTGCTCGACGTTTCGGATCACACAGTGATCCATCATCAGGAAGAGGAGAATGAGAGATTAGATTGCAGAATTTGCTTTAAAAGGAGAGGCAGGATAGTTGGGAGAGAGAGTAAAAAGAAAAACAATAAAGTAAATAAAAGTGCAAGAAAAAATAGGGCATGTTTTAAACCTAATTGATATTATTAATTATCAACGGTCACACTTTAGGAACACATCCTTAGGCTGAATCTCATGTATTTTTTTAATAACCTTATTCACTTTTCTATATATTCTTCTATTGACTTATTATTTGGTTTTCCTTCTCAAATATGTAATATTTTACATATTTTCCTCATGGGTATATCACAACCTTTCCGACAAAGGAGGATATGTTATAAACCTAATTGATATTTTTAATTTTAGGAACACATCCTTAAGCGAAATCTCTCTTGTATCCTGTTTATAACCTTATTCATCTGCCAACCTACTATTTATTTTTCCTTCTTGAATATGCAATATTTTACCTATTGCTGTCCTAGATATATTATGACCATGGCTAAAGGGAGGGCCTACTGGCTCTCTTTTAACAAGTTTGTCTCAATTTGTTCTCCTCTTATTGGCTGCCAATTAGGCGTTCTTTAGGCATTTTACCCATATATTTGAACTTGCGTGCAATCTTGAGCATGATTAAGACGGTGCAATCAGATTCCTAACATATAGTATTCCTTTGAGATAAGTTTCTTGAGATATTTGGTGGCATTGATATATCCTATTATAAGGTTTTGAATATTTACAAAGTATCAATTGAAACACAGCTAAAAATATTTTGTATGAGCATTTCCTTTGGTATTAAACATATTTGACCATAGGATCAGAGAAGATGTGATATGTCATATGCCAAATTAGTGAAAACTATGATTTCTGTACAGAGACACATCAAAGATTCCCGTGACAACCCTTGTGGATACACCAAAATTTCTTCGAGTTTCATATCAGTGAAGGCACTTCTAGAAGGACCTTTTATTTTTACAAGTAGAATTAGATCCTGTATCTTGTAAAGTTTCAGAAGTAAACATATATGGATTCTGTTTAGGGGTAGAGTTACTCTCTGTTCACAAAGTAGTCAAGCTACAGTTGACCCTCAATTTTCCCTAACCTAGTGTATCTTTTTGATTTACAAAGTAATTTAGTCAAATAGTAACTGACATTGCCTAAGGAATAAATTCTTTCAGCACTAAATAATAAGTGGTATTCTTGCAGAGAAAAGGTATGCAAAGTGGAAGTTGAGGATCTCAAGTGTACATGGAAATAAAGCAGCCTTGCCTTTTATCAAATCTGTGGAGGTAAGACATGCTTTGGATCTGCTTTGGCATGGCACTACAAAATGTGGTTTCCTTGTTTAATTGCTAATGGAAGTGACATTATACTTATTTACTTGAATAGAAACGAAGATTAGTATTTCCCTTCATAAGATATGGATCCCATGCTATTCTTGTCTGATTTTTTAACCTCTGGTTGGCTTAAATGAGATTTAATCATTTTTTCACACTTAAACTTCTTGGTTGTACTCCCAATTTGTTTAATTGATCTTTATAATTTCAAATCTTGTTAGTGAATTGCTATTACATAGTGGTTGTTTGGAATTACAATGTTGGCAGGCAAGCTTTCCAGATAGGCCTCATCTAAAGTCTGCTTTCTTGACAGATCAGCCCTTTAAACTACAGAGGTAATCATAAAAGTATTTTAAATTCTTAAAAAGTGGTTAGTTTCAAAATCTGTTTTAGGTATTAACATTAGCTTTCACAGGGAGACTTTGAGATCAAAACCATTCAGAGTTTTCTTGAAGCTTAATTTTGGCAATGGGTGTGACTGTTCATCAGTTCAACTGGATTATCCCATTGATTTTCAGGTGTGAAATGCTTATTGATATTCTTGTTATATTGTGGCTTTATAACTAAGCATATTCTTTTTTGGTTTAAAAAGCTTTGGCAAAAGCCAGTTGACAACTAACTCTATGGATGCTCATCTATCATATTTTATTTCGGATTAGAAGCTGATTATATTATTGTTTCCTCCTTTTAGGTGCTGAACTATTCACATTTAACCTTCTAACCGTTCATTGTCTAGCTCTAGATTTACATGTACATGCAATATATTCTGGGGAAAGGCTTGCTGTTTATTCTAAACATATTCTAGATATTCTTATGATAGTCAAAGGCTCATGAACAAAAGGAAGATTAGATGCAACCATAAATCTTCGTGTTGATGGAAATAATTCATGATTGCATGTAGAGTCTCTTAAATGTCTAACCGAAGTGCCCCATTTAGGATCGAGCATGATAATCTGGATAGACTTGAATTCCTTCTGGAGCAATTGTTTTCTGAGAACTTAATATTGCTAGTTATAATATAAAATTTGATACTTCTAGTTTGTCTCTAAAGCATGATAGTAGATCCTGAAATCCTACCAGGACAATTTCACAGCACTTTTGATTTCGTTAATCTGGTTTCTCCTAATCAAACAAATTTGATTTTTCTGCAGGATTCCATCGAATATTTTGAACATGGAAAAGGCTATGTAATTGAGAGTTTAAGGAATAGAGCACTAGAGGATGCAACATGTGGACACATTTCTCCTATACAGAGGAAACAAATATCAGATTCGAAAGGAACATATACTGAATATGCCATTGTCACAAGTCTTGTGAGACATGAGTGTATGGCTTCAGAGCCAATGGCTCTGATAAGCAATGGAACCACAGAAAAGAGAGGCATCGAATCCATAGAAGTTGAGGCAGAGGATTTGGGAAAGAGAATGAAACTGGAATCCTAGCATTTGGCTGGTCATGATAGCCATTCAATTCAACATTAGTTTTTGAGATTCTTCCATTATTTGTTTGGATAAGGATTGAACTTCTAAATATGCCAATTGTTAAGTGAATTTTGTAACATTTATATCTGTAACTGCATACTACTAGTTTTTGGTGATATTGAGATGTAATAGATCGAGTTTTGTTGATCTTTTGAGGCTGTTTCATGCCATTTTTCGAGTTCATTATCTATAAGAGACATATGACTAACATGTAAATATTATGGATTTTGCTACTTTCTTGTGAGGAACACTTATTTGGAGAAATATGCAATGTTCTATATCTTGTTCGTTGTATTGTTTACTTAAGAATATCTATTTTCTACCTTTTTTTTGTTTGTCAAAGGTACTTGGAGACTAACAGGCTCAAGTTTTGTTTTTGGGGAGTTAGGCAGTGAACCTATTTCTAGGTGTGTAACATGCTCTCATTCGGCTTGCTTTATCACAACCACATTAACTTAAAAGCTTGGCACATTGGTTCCTAGGTGGGATTTGGCCCTGTATCTTCATTGTCATAATTGCTTTTACTTACCATAAAGGAACTTCATTATGGTAATTGCATTGCCTTACCACTTATTGACACCCATTGGGCTAAGAATGCTAGGTTTAACACCAAGGTGAAGCTCTTAAGAACACAAGGTTAGGCTCGGGGCCTAGTATAGTTGCACTAGATCCCTACTTCCAAGTGCCCCAATGATGGCACATAGGTGTGGGCTTTAGCTACATTCGTTGCCCAAGTTTGCCCCTATGTCTAGGTGTACCCAAGACTATCAAAATGTGCCCAAAATTATGTGAGAATGGAACTTGGCCATGCATTACGACTCTTCATTTCCCATCTCCTTTCCTCAAAATCCTTTGGTCTTCTACCTATCACTTTTTAAAAGCCAAATCTATTCTATTCATTTTCCTAGTTATCTTCCCCATGTGTAGTTTATGAATGCTTTCTAAATAAGAAGTTTCACTTGTAGCCGGTTGGAATTGACAAAACAATTGTGGTTTATGAATTTTAGTTTTGTATCATATTCCAATGCGAATTTGCAAACATGTCACAACCCATGATCTATTTATGCATTTGCTGTACTCATGGACTACATATAGAAACTTGGATTCAACTAAGTCAATATTATCATTTCATAGTGTGATCATGTATTTGGTAATATGATCGCCAATTTTTATACTAAGTTATTTGCATGGTGGCACCTAGCCTCAACCACTAGACCATAAGCCAATAAATTATTTCAGGCATGTTATTCTTGGATTTGTTTTTTTAATTTATAATGTGTGAATAAAGTGCAATATCCCATGATCAATAGGAAAACGAGTTTCACATACATCTATTAGATTATGCACAAGAATACCAAGGATACTAGTGGAACTCTTTAGGGCCAAGAATACAATATACTCTAAACAATATATAGATATAGGCACGGTAAAACATTGTATTTATGCACCTTATCCTAATAACATATCCTAATGATATATAGGGTAACGCTTGAGCCTATTGTGACATCCATATGAAAATATACCATAGTCATCGACAAAATCTTTAAGTTCAATAAGATAGTTTTTATGTTCCAAAATATTGAGGAAGGTGATATTTATTTATTTTTTATAGTGAATAAATCCATACAAAATAATACTAGTCATCATAAAATTTTTAAGTTCAATAAGGTAGTTTTTATAGTTCTAGCATATGTTCCAAAATCTTGAGGAAGGTGATATTTTTATTTTTTTTATAGCGATAAAAGCAAGTTTTGAAAGGGGCCCAAACCCTTGTACAATGGAGTACCCAATAGCTAAATGAAACAAGTACAATGAGATATAGGACAAACCAAGCAACCCACTAATTTGAATCAGAGTGATACACAATTGTAGTCAAGGTGCTATGTACAACTAATAAAAAGTAGGAAACAAATGGGTTCCTTTTTGGAAACAACTAGTTTCCTTGGAAACCAACCTAGACCATGTCAAACCCAACCTTGTTCAATCTCACATCCTTCACTCTAGCATATTTTTGTGTTGATACTTTATTTCAATAAGACATTTACTTCTAAATACTTCCCTAAAACTAGACATTAACTTGTTATCCTCCTTGATGATAACTAATAACCAAAGCAAGTCTCTTAATCTAGAAAACTTAGCCTCAACAAATCATTTTCTAATGATGTTTGCAATTTAATCAACAATCTTCACAAATTTAATATCAACATCCCCACCAAAATGCGATGTTTTTTTTATTAAAGGAGTAAAATGGGTTTTGAAGGGCCCCCAAAACCCTTTACAATATTGTCACTAAGAAAAAAACCAAAAAACCATGAGGATGCGACCAAATTGCCTTCCAACAATTAGGTTTTGAAAGGACTTGAAATCTTAATACACTTTTGTAGAAGGAAACCTCCACAACCGTAAGCCCCTTCCTAGCATTCTGAGCACCCTTGACTAGGGTGTGTGAGACTAGGGTGTGTGATGTAGGAGCATATGGAGTTTACAGACAATCTTGCATCACCCAAAAATAATTTTAGTTGCTTTTTTTTTTTTTGAAGTTTTGATGTGTTTGCAAGTTGACAAATTTGAACAAGTAAGAGTAGGCCTAAAGTGGAATTGATCAAAGTTTAAAGTTTATGAGTTAAATTCACATTTCAACAAAGTTTGAAGTTAGATTATTTCACCAAACCTTGACTATCGGGCTTTCGATGGAAGTCATACTAGTGACAAAGGAGAGGATAAGGAGCACAAGATTCCAACAAACCTCACCCCAAAATCTAACGCCAAATGGCTCGTTGGACCTTTGACATTTCACCAACCTGTTGATGGAGGAAGTGACATGGGCAAGGGTCTCGATCGATGATCGATCCTCAACATCTTGGCAACTCATTGAGATTTCACCATTGCACCTACCCTCGATGCTTGTGTAAACAAAGTTGCACAGGTTGACCCTTGGCGATGTGCAAAATTTCGATGTTGGCAAGAAAACGTTAGTACAAGCTAACCAATATGAAGACGTGGCATGAAGTTCAACTTCATTGTAATAGTTGAACTGCCACCAACAAGCATAAAAAGAACAAAACAAGATGAGCCAAGAGAGCCAAGGTGGGAGCAAATTGGCACGTGAGAGAAGATAAAGGTTACATGAAGAACAAAGGAGGATTTGGAAGCATGCTATGGGACTTGGGGTGTGACAATCAAGATTCATGAGGGCAATCCTTTCTGAAACATTAAAAGATTGTTGTTATATTGATTTTATGTTGAGATTGTAATTGGAATAGTTTGATGGTAACAATTTGATGGTAATTATGAAAACAATCGACTGTGGAAACTGAATAATTGGATATCATTACTTTTGTGTAATGTAATATTCCCCCTTATTTTTTTCGGATTTTATCAGCACAAAGCACCACTGTTAGCGTTAGCTCCAAATAAAAACCAACTTGGAAAGTAACCCTTCACCTTTTGATCACCAAGATCCCAATGTGTGCGAGGTGAGAGCATACAATGCCGAGGATCATTAGCAACTGGAAAAGAAATACAAAGCTGCTAGGCGGCTAGTCGACTATGAATGAAAGTAAATACAAGAGTAGGTAGATAACCGACTATAAGCTCAACCACTTATTCAACGGGAGCAAAACTAATTAAAAATAATAAAGCGGCAAGCCGACCATGAATCCGCTCTACCACTTATTCAGTGGGGGGAATTTTAACAAAGTTTTAAAAGTAAATTATTTTACTCAACCTCTTCTTTAGTGGGAGTAATTACACATTTAAAATGCAACAATAAATATAACAACTCTTAGTACTACTAAACTAGCTTTACAATGATAGAGTTTTCAGCTACACAAATCATAGAGTTATTCATCCAAAGCCACGAGTTAGAGTAAAACCTCTAATTGATACAACATGTGAATGATATAGAAATTGAGCTCAAATCAACAATACATCAGAAAATAGACAAGTTTGATAAAAAACAGTAAATACAGAAAAATCAAACCAGCAAGATAAGAATTCACCATTATGCTCATATCTTCGCCAAACGAAGCCCAATTGATGTGGAACTAAAAGCAGAAGAAGGCTATGAACTAGGCGACCAAATTGCAGCAGAAAGACACCTGTAAATTCACACCTATTCAGTGGCACGAATCCCATTGCACTCTAGCCAAAATGGTACTACTTCAAAAGGAGGCCGACCTCTTCCCAAAAATTAGAAACTCGTAATTAAAATTTGCAAATTGGTGAGACGAGGCGCCCTAGATAGTAGAACAATTGGCACCAATACCCAAAACCAAATAAAATATGCTGATGAAGCCACAAATAGAAATGTGCTTCAGCTAGCACTTCCAACAGTAGTATAAACAGATTATAAACCAACAATCTGCCTATAATAATAAGTAATAGATTATACAACAACAATTTGCTATAGCAATCACGAATATGCTCTATTCACGCCCCTGAGTGAAGTACAGTCTTCAGAATGCCATCTAGGAAGCTATCATTTCAAGCCCAAAGAATGGAGAAGTAAAGGTGCTAGGATGAATCTCGAAGCAGCTCTAAATTCAATTCAACAACATAACGTTATCATAATTCCAAAAGATAAGAATGAAGGAGCAATACATCATTAAATAGACTGTTCAACTGGAAAATGAATCAATTTGAAACCTCCAAGAAAGAACCTTTTCAACTTCCTCATGGGACACCCATCTCCAAATGCACTTCTTAAAATATTAAAATAACTTTAATATCTCTTCCCTAGGCATCCACTAAAAAGAACAAATAAAACATCAATAAAGATAATAATATTTCATCTTGGACGACCACATAAAAGACACCTTTTTTAAAACAACTTCAAGTTCATCGCCTAGGCACGAGGTCCAAAAAGTAACACTGAAAAAGGACTAAGTTATTAAAACTTAGCTCCAAGAGGAAAGGAGCCAACATCCAAACTGAATTGCCTCACTTCCCGAAATAGAAAGATGACTAGAGATGAATGAGTTGCTGCTAGGATGACACTACCATAAATAGAACTTACTAAAAATAGCAAATTGTTATAAATAGTAAGTGTTCCCAAACACCTTTTGGGCACAAATCGGGCAATTGTCATGACTTACTAAAAATAGTAAGTGCCTAGAAAGGTTGTTAGATGGAGATGTATGTTATACCATCTTGGAGATCTCTAAAAACCCAGAAAAACTCAGAAACCTTTCCTGCATGCAAGGTACTAGAGAGATGCATGTCATTATTTCAACATGCATGTTACCTTACCCTGAAGCTCTCTAAAAACCTAGAAAGCTCCAAAGAACTATCTATCAAAAATCCTGCATGCAAGCCTCCAAAAGCCAAGTTGAAACCTCCTAGAAAATAGGAAAACCCTAATTTCCATTTCTGATTAGCCTACGGGTTTTTGGAAATAGGCTAAATCCAACTGAAGAGTGTAAGGCTAAATTGGGGACATTACAGTCCGCCCTTCCCAAAATTGCTTGTCCTCAAGCAATACCACCACACTCTAAGGAAATAGTTTGATCCATACTATGCCAAGTAGGATCCCAAGTCCATCTCTAAAAAGACCCACCATGCTAATGCTATGCCACATTGATCACACAAACATAACCAATATTCCAAAACTACACTACCCTCCTTAGTAACCCCAAAAGGTTACCAAACATGTAACTTAAACTGATAGACCAGGAGGAACTGAAATCAAAACATTGCAACATCTCACACCCCAAAGTATTGAGGAGTTAATATCATCAATGCCATTGATTATCATCATTCCGGGCACAAGGAAGAATGATCTAAGTAACTCAAAAATATTCTCATTAGCAAAACTCCTCAAAGCATCGAACAAAGTCACAATTGCAAAAGTTACTCCATCAAGGCTAATTACAAAGAAGGAAACAACTCTTTGCATAAACACAATAGCCTCATCCTCAAAACTCTACAAGGATGTACAATGCCTTCTCTAAATAATACACATTCAATAAGACACTTGGAATTTTTCACAACTCTCTCTCCAATAGTCTTAGAATGACGAACCAAATCAGCCCAAGGTTCGCTGCCCCGAACATAAGTATAAGAGAATGTGTGTGGATAGCCAATGGAAAGAGCTCAAACTCTATCCAATAATTGATTATGACCAGTCCGAACCACCATTTTTCCCATTTGAGGCCAAAAATCATCTCCGGAAAGAGATTGTGGAGTGAAAATATGAGTGTTCCAGCTACCCACCAAGTTTAAAATGAATGACTCAACATCTGATTTAAGAGAAATCAACATGCTAAGAAATGAATAGCTACTGCAATATTGAAAATCCTCATTCATTTTGACCAATCTACTCATATTCAAAGCTGGAAACACCCACTCTAATAGCTCCATCACAACAAAGAACGATTCTTTGCTCCAATTTCCTCTCAAAGCCACTAATAGATGATTATAAATAATCATCAAATCATTGATAAAGAAGGTAGCAACACCCATAGAAGACAAATTTTGACGCTTATCACTCCAACATACCTTCTTTTCCCATATAATAATCTTCACCAAAACATGTTGAAAATCCCATACTTGGATAATCAACCATAAGTAATTTCCAATACCCCAGAACAACTTCTCTTCAAGATCCCAAAAATTAGATAAAGCCAAAAATGATCTCCAAAGATCAGTATCCTCTTTAGTGAACCATGAAATAATTAATGTCTTCACATCCCATGCTCCTAGAAGTGTCAAATACCAATTGATTCCAAGATCCCAAATCATAAGTATGGAAGAACCATTCCACAAATGGAGAATTACTCTAACTTGAATCCTTTGATCTATACATTCTATCTGAATCATTACTTCCTGAAACTCAAAGAAGTATTCAACAAATCTGGATTCTTTGAAGAGATTGAATCCAATACTATGAGGCATGAATTCCTGAAAAGATTCAAAGAATTAATCTTTGAATTCTATGATATGTTCGGTCCCACTCTTAGGAGGTCTCCCAGAGGATATGCTGCTAAACACTTTACTCTACTTTGTGATTAGGGACTGAACATTTGAATGATAGTGCCTCTTGTCTTCCACTGGATTGGATGGTAGAATCAAGCATTATGCTACCCATTCAACTTGATCATGATAAATCATCCTCTCCATCCTCTTGAAAGACACAATGCGAGGACTTCCATTAGACAATCCTCTCAACACTATTTTCTTCCCATCTACTTGAAACTGCAGCTCCATTGTTTGTAAATTCAAAGTGATCTCTCCAAGAGATCGCAGCCACAAAATTCCAAGCACCGCATCATTATCTCCAATGCCAACAACATAAAAATCATCTTTGATGTCAAAATTGCCCAAATGCATAGATAAATTGGAGATTTTATGGTTGCAAGATATAGTGAAACCGTTAGCCACCATGACTTTGAATCCATCAAACTTTTCTGTCTTGAGGCCTCTCCTTGCAACTCGTCCTTCATCAATGAAGTTATGTGTTGCTCCTGTTTCAATTAGAGCTACAATCTTTTTCCCACCGAGCACACCATGAACCCTAAAGGATTCATTCTTTTGAAAACTGGCTAATTGGACCAATGCATTCCCACTTCCTTGCCCTCTTTCAGGTTCAATTGGGCCTCTTTCATCATCACTATAATCATAATCATACTGTTGTTTTGAAAAATTAGATTCTGATTCGTAATCAGAATAAGCTCTCATGTGATGAGAAAGACCCTTACCATAGCATCTATGCCCTTTAGACCATGGTTCTCAGCATGTGTAACAAACCCCTTCTTTTCTTAGCTTCTCGTGCAACTCTTCATCCATCTTGGTAGGAAACTTCTTGGAAGGAAGAGGTAAAGGCTTCTTTTCTTCCTTATGTGCAAGGGGTTTTGATGGAAACTTAGGCCTTGGAGTAGCCAATTCCATGCTTCTAGCTTTCCTTATTGCTTCTTCAAGACTTGGTGGATCAAATGCTTTAACCCACCCTTTCAATGGCTCCATAAGACCTTTTGAAAATAACACAACAAGCCTTCTTTCAGTGATGTTGGGCACCATCACAAAAAGTCTTTGAAAATATGCAATATAAGAATCCAGTGAGCCATGTTGTTTCAATTGAGCAAGCTCACAAAACTTGATTTCTGGATCCTTGGTATCAAACCTAGTGATTAGCTTGTTGGTAAATTCTTCATAAGTATGAATGAGGTTATGGCCAAGAGTGACCAAACCATGGTACCACCACTGGTGTACAACTCCATCCAAATGCAAAGCTGCAAATTTTATGGCGTCTTCTTCTGGCATAGGCATGAGTGATAGGTAATTGTATAGATTTTGGACCCATGATCGAGCTGTGCACTTGTCACTTTTATCAAAGTGAACCAAAGTTAATTTTCCAAGTGCTTGTTGATAGTCCGTTCTGGGACCCATAGGAGCTCAAATATCCTTTCCTCCTCCTCTTCCCTTCTTCTGATTGATATACTGATCAAAAGTTAATATTTCCTTGATTTCAAATGGAAGAGAAATATACTCCATATAACTTTATCTTACTTCATCCACCATAGGGACTTTAGGTTCAGCAGGTGCTTCCTCCCTTGGAGTAAAAGTAGGAAGGAGAGGTCTATGGGCCGATTCCCTTGAATTGGAAACATGTTGCCCAACTATTCTCCCTCTTGGTTCCAAATTGAAACCACTAGAATCCGATTCTTACTTTGGCTGGGCTAGGGTCACTTGCTGGTCTATCTTTGCAAGTAACCTTGACATCATAGTCATCATGGCATCAAAATTTCTTTCTGCTCTAGAATGACTGTCATTTTCCTCATGGGCTAGTCCCTTTCCCCTATAGACCATGGTTTCAATTGGTGTTTCTTGGTTTCTCAAAACCTTTGAAAAAGTATCAATTTCAGGAAGCTGGAACTAAACTCTGTTTCCTCTAGTGTGACATCGGAATTCCCTATCACTCATCTAACATAGAAGCACAAAACTCAAAGGATGGTAGGAAAACAGGCTTTGATATGACTGTAATATTCCCCCTTATTTTTTTTGGATTTCATTAGCACAAATCACCACTATTAGCATTAGCTCCAAATAAAAACTAGCTTGGAAAGTAACCCTTCACCTTTTGATCACCAAGATCCCAATGTGGGCGAGGTGAGAGCATATAGTGTCAGGGATCATTAGCAATTGGAAAAGAAATACAAAGCTGCTAGGTGGCTAGCCGACCATGAATGAAAGTAAATACAAGAGTAGGTAGATAACCAACCATAAGATCGACCACTTATTTAGTGGGAGAAAAACTAATTACATATAATAATGTGACAAGCCGACCATGAATCCACTCTACCACTTATTTAGTGGGGGGAATTTTAACAAAGTGTTGAAAGTAAATTATTTAACTCAACCACTTCTTCAGTGGGAGTAATTACAAATATTTAAAATGCAACAATAAATATAACAACTTTTAGTAC
>VDFB02287976.1:0-41393 GCA_007258455.2 Sequoia sempervirens | reverse complement strand
GTGACAATTTACGACATTACACACATATCACCAAAAAAATTAAATTGATAGGACCAATGTTTGAAATGTTCTAGTCAATAGCCTAGTTGAAAAAACCTAATACATGTTTTCTTATTACAAAGATAAACACTTGATTCGTGATTTTCCAATAAGGAAACATAAAATTACTCAAATTTCTCTAACGTCTTCTCTTTCTCACTCAACGGAACCTTCTCCAAAGGCTCAATATTTTCGTAAATGTTCCTTAGCGTCTTACACTATTCATCATAATATTATACCCTCTTATTGAGCACCTCATTCTCACTTCAATCCTCCTCTAATGACCTCTGCCCCTTATAAGTATGATGTTATGATTGATAGTTGGAATTTGATCAAGAAAATAAAAGCGCTTAAGACCCACACACCACATATCTCATATTTCTTTGGTTTTTGTTCGCTCTCCCTTTCTATCCCCTTTTCCTTTCCCATTTGCAATAGCTTTCCCAAAATGATATTTTATTCTTCATCCCTCGATACTCGTTGAAGGTCAAGATAGCCTTCAATAACCATGAGAGAATGAAATAACAATGAGCAACCAATTTTACTTTCCAATCATTTTGGGGCATTGCCTTTAGAAGATTAAATTGTTGTCCCTTCATCATCATGCAAGGTATTTTTTTGGAACATATGGGCTTATCTCTCTCTCATTGGAAGTATAGTGTCAAAGAGGCCATCAATAAATTGAGATTTTATATCTTATTCCTTCTAAAAGTTAATTTGAGAAATGTTTGTCTAGATGCTTCTCTATATAATTTAGGGAAGGTTGCATAGTTTTTGCACACTTCTCATAAGGATGGAAGAGGAGGAATTGTGATAGGTTTTCTTTTGTGGATCTCTAAAAATTTCATGGATAAGGGGGAGGATCCCTCACATAACTATGTTTGAGTTCTTACATTTGTAAATGGGCATACAATTGGGTTTTGCTTTGTCTATGCTCCAAATTAATCTAAAGCATATTTGGTTCTTTGGAACTAGATGTCTAAAAAATCTCCCCAATGTAAATTGGATTTTAGATGGAGACTTCAAATGGTCAAACACAATAATGATCACAAGTAGCATAGTCATATTAAACTCATCCAAGAGGAAATACAAAGTTGACCTTATTTTCATAAATTAATCTTTGGGGCCGATTGATCCTCTACATAGGAGACAATCAAGTCATGTTTATAATTGGTTAACATGGTCTAATTGTGGACCTGGTGTGAAAATAAAAATCAATAGGTTGGATAGATTTTATATTTTACATAATATAGAATTATTTCATGCCCAATCTGATGCATTCATACAAGTTGATTATCCTAGCACTGTTTATGACCACTTTCCCATCCTTTGCACAATTTATTTTTCATCTAATACTCTTTTTTTTGTCTCACCTTCCATTCAAACTTAATATTTCTCACCTTAAAAACCCTAATTGTGTTGCCTATTTGGTTGGAATTTTTGGAACTCCATATACAAGCCACAAGAAGGAAAATCATGGATTGAGTAGTGATGCTCTACTCTCTCGCTCTCTATAAACTAAATTCCTTCAATCCTTTGGTAGAAGAATGTATTGGAATAGTAAACATAGAGAAAAATCCCTCCAAAGGAAATTAGAACATGCTAAAAAGAAACTCAACACTAATCCAAGAAACATCACAATTCAAGCTTATGTTGCTTCTACTATAACTGAGTTGAGTAAACTTAATAAATATGAAGGACAAGGTGCTAAAATAAGAGCTAGAATTTATTAGATTAAGGAATGTAACAAAGGAATTTTTTAAAAAATTATCTAAATTATATACGTAAAAAAGAGAGAACTTGTATTATAATGCACAAACATGGTACTCTACATACAAATCCTATTGAAAAAACTTATTTTTTGTAGAGTTTTTATGAGAATTTCTTCAAAGAGGATAGGCATTATGACATTCAAGAAACTCTTGAAGAGATAGTCAAGGATTGTATTCCTAATAAAATGCATCTTGGTTATAGTCATATTTTGGACCAAATTATTTCTCTATAAGAGATTGAATGTGCTTTATTTTTCATGGATCTCAATAAAATTCCAAGTATTAATGGATTGTCAATGGAGTTTTATTAGATTATGTGGCTTCACATTAAAGATAAATTGTATTTACTTTATTTAGAAGCTTTTGGAGAAGGATTTCTAGGCCAAAACATAAATAAAGGATTAATCAAGAAGAAAAAAAATCAAGACACTATTTGCGGTTGATGGCCAATCACTTTACTAAACACTTCCTACAAGATTATTGCTAAGGTGTTGGCTACTTGAATAAAACCAATTATTCAAGATATAGTCTAATAAAAAAAACCGATTTTCTTGGAGGTAGATATTTTGATGTGGTGAAATGAGATCTGAGGCTAATGGCTAACCTAAATCACTCATTCCATCATGTGGCATTGGGGGACACAAAAATGACCAAGAGAAACTATTTGGTTGTTGTCCTCAAGGAAGAGCCATAATAGTTGGTCAAGATTTTGATCCCCTTTTGTGTGGTGGTTCGCTGATGAGAGGATTGAGATTGATGTTGTCAATTAGGTAATTTAAGACTAAATAAATGGACTACAACAAAATTCTATAAAATATAGAACATAGACAAAAATTGAGAGTAGATCTAGGCAGTGTAGACAGAGGAGTACTTGTGATATGAATTTGAGCCTAATTTGACTGGACTGGAGTGTTGGGTGTCCTAGCTTAGAGATATTGAGTTCTCATATCTAAAAGTAGGTGTAGGTACAATCTAGGGTCTACATGCCTTTGTGAAAATTTGGATTAGAAGTTCGACACTTAGTGAATTATCATCTTTGCCCTAATTCAATGAGAGAAGGTGCTTTGAATGCTTATCTTAGGGTTTGATCCTTTGAGATATTCAATCCACTTTGATGCACTACAAACCTATAACCTGAAATAAGGACAAGGGAATAAGGGTTGTGTTGTATAGGGGCTTCCCCCAATCAAACCCTGTTTTGGTGTTTACACCTCCACAAATGGCTATGATGATAATGGTATAAATCATGTACTCTTTAAAGAGTAGAGGAAAATGGATAAAAATGAATGATAAATACAATGTTGTAACTTACCACTTAGATATGCATTCCTTGTTGGTTGGCTCATTCCATACAAGGAGAAATTAAAGATTTCTTGAAGCTTCGGCAATTGTTAGTGCTTACAACAATAATAAACGTAAAACAAGAAACATTTTACTATGCATAAACATGAATTTGTTAATGTAGTGTGGACATGAATTTGGCTAAAAGAGTATTGTAGAGATTCTACTTATTTTGCTCTTGAAATTCCTTTAATTGATTAGATGTTCAAATGGAGGGAAAGACTTCTATTTATATGAGTTTCACTATATTTCACATTAGCCATTATGTCAAGTCAACAAATGAATTTATATTTATGAACATATTGATGTAGACAATAAAATATGAGATAAGGGCCTAATAAAGGGGGGCAAGGGTGTTGGGGTGCCCTAGTCTAGTCCTATTTTTATTTTTAGATATTTGTTAAATAATTTTTTTAAAAATTCTTAAATGTAATTCAATTTCTTGAACAAGACAATTAAACACGTAATAAATAAACATAATTAGGAACAAGCACTTAAGAGGGAGCCAAACATAGTGTGAAATTGTCGAGGGTGATAATTTACGATGCTATATTTAGCTCCCACTTTAGTGAGAGTATGAAATTACACTGATACTCACACTAAAGCATGGAGAAGTCAAAAGGGGCCCTTTCATCATGGAATTGAAGGGGTAAGATGATATCAAGCTAGGGGATGCATTATCCCCTATACTCAAGATCCTACCGAACAACAATGCCAAGATAAAAGAATGCACACATAAGACATGATGTAGAAAAAGGCACTAAAATAAAACATACACAAGGAAGATACAAAGAAAACATAAAATAAACATGAAACAAACACGAAGCATGCAAAGGAATACATAAAAGGGTATGACATCATGGACTAGCAAGATTAATAGATTCTTACTAGGATCCACATCCATAAGTCATGAGCTAGCAAAGTCTAGTATTTTCTAGGTGGCTCATGAATAAGTTAAAGTACCACATGCTAATGAAGTATGACATTCGCTAGGTGAGCCCCCACAAAAAACAACAAAGGCTAGTCAAGTTCATTATTCATAGGTGAGTTCCAAAGACTAGCAAAATGAACACATAGGCTAATGAGTCTTCATGTTGACCATATCAAGAATTATAGGCAAAACATGTTTTCTAAAAAACTTTGATAAGGTGCTAAAAATATTGATCAATGTGTCATGATAACATCATTGAGTTCATGGTGTGTGAACAAAGTGAAGCACATAATGGAATGTATTCCCCCGCCTTAAAATAATTTTAACACCAACTAGAAGAAATTGCCTTTAAGGTAGAAAATTTGATATTTGCAAAATAATGGGCATGAAAGATTGTTGGGAAGTCATATGCCAAGTGATATGTTCCCAAAAAGTTAACTCATGACAATGGGTTTCCCCCAAAGCACGACCATATAAGATATCATAAAATAGCACATGAGGGATCTAAAGATCTGGAATTAGTATGAATAAAAGATAATTTATATCAATATGATCACATTTTAAATTGACACCATTCTCCAAATACTTGTGGAACTATGAACACAAGGGAGGAAGATCACATGAAAACAAAATAAAATGCTTTTGGGTCAACATAGAAGAGACTTAAATGTCCTAATGCTTTGCATCATTCCCAAAAGGAACAAAAAGGCATTTACAAAAAACCAGG
This sequence comes from Sequoia sempervirens, assembly GCA_007258455.2. Taxonomy (NCBI): domain Eukaryota; kingdom Viridiplantae; phylum Streptophyta; class Pinopsida; order Cupressales; family Cupressaceae; genus Sequoia; species Sequoia sempervirens. The sequence continues at coordinate 36,583 of VDFB02287976.1, read as the reverse complement.
TGAATGAAGGTACACATAGAGGAATTCCACAACACATTTCATTTTCTTTGTATCCTTGTGCCAACGAGAACATCAAGAGTCATCCAAAGAGAATTAACATATATACATGCCAAGCAACACATTACAGGGAGGTCACATTGCATGCAAGAACACAAAGACATAAGGGGTACCACACACAACCTGATCTACATCAAATCATCTACATCCCAATATTTCTCACATCATAAATGGAAGGTGAACAATATGTTGAAGGGGCAACAATGAGTGTAGTACAAGGAGAAGTACCAAGTTCAAATATACTAATGTGTTTGTATATTGATAAAAGTGGCTTTTCAAAGGGCTCAAATCTTGTACAATGAAGTAGCCAACAAATAAATGGAACGAATATCATGAGATATAGAACAAACAAAACGTCCCATCAAATCAAACTTGAGTGACACAAATGTACTAATCTGTTACACTATATTACTAAATAAGAATCTAAATTTTGAATTTTATTTTGAAAAATACATTTAAAAAAGATTGTATATGACTCATAGTCTCAAGTCCTTTATCATTTAAGATATCTTGATTTGGAGCCTCTAAATATTTCAACAAGAAATGTACTCCAAATTTAGTAAAGAAGACAATGAAATTTCATTGCACATTTTAAATATGAATAGATAAATATACAAATATATTACACTATATTATCATATCGGAATCTATAAAAATTGAATTATAAATAAATTTGGAAAAAACGGATGACGCAGCTAATGGTCAATACATTTCATTCTAATAATCCAAACACATAATCAAAATCCAAGGCGATGGTCAGTGTGCTGCACACATGACAGACATAAAAACACTGTTACCACAACCTACCGAATGTGGTTCAAATCAAATCTGGTCGAGATTTTCTGGCTCAGGGAGACCTTTTCGACGGTCTGGAATTCTCAATTGTTTATAAAAAATGGTATTTTTTATTTACTTTCAAATTTCCGAATTTAATCCAACTGCAAAACGAATGGCAATTTTCAGTGCACCTAACCTAGATCCTAGATCAGTTAATTCAATAATTCAGGACCACTTGGAAGTGGTTTGTATCCCATGTACCCTACTGATGGATTGGGTGCCACCGGAATGCATTTTATGACAACTGCAACGGGCATGCTCAAGAACCCTATCATCACACTAATCAACCATAACTTTCCATCAAGTGGAACTGTGCTTGAAAAATTACATAGAAATTGTACCATTATTACTTGGAATACAACAGTGGATGATATTACTGCGATGAAAATCCAGTTGGTAAATATTCCCTTTAAAACATTTGTCTTCTCTATTTCTCTCGAATTTATTTCATTGAACACCTGTTAAAAGTCGAACAAAACAAAAGACTTTGTTAAAATAAATAAATCAAATCAAGTACTCATTATTTTAAAATCCACTAAAGAACCGTAATAATGTCTTTTAACTATTTTAGCCTATCAAAATTCTTCTCTCATTTCAAACACGTTTCATTATTTATCCAAGATCATATTCTCACCGTTCACATTTCTATTTAAGCATCTATAAATTCAACCCAATCTTTCATCAAATCAATACATAATCTTCAAGATTTATTTATCAAGCGAGAGATCTTTTTCATTATACAAATTTGTTCTTCATGTGGTTGATTGTGGTTGTTAAAGGATGTATGTTCTAAATTAGAAATAATGTTTTCAATTTTGAAATCGTTTCCTTTAGTATGTAAGGCTTTAGGGTCGAATCCAGGACAATTGCTAAGAAATTTTCCTTGACTGTAAAGACAATTTGTCAACAGAGCTATAGCCTGCATATCCATGATCAATACATTAGCTTTTTTATAATATCATTTGCCCTATATTCATTTGCTCAACCAGTGCTCCGAATATCAGAAAAAATGAACACTAACATAACTTTGAACAAAGCAAATCAAAATAGTACCTGACAGAAGACAAAAGAATTAAAAATTAGCGTATCCAGAATTGATGTTGCATCAGAACCGTGCAATCCGAGAAGTCGTTTTCCTTCAATCTCTAGAACTGCCATTACAATAAGTTGATAGATGCTTTGGCCAATTACATTCCTCCACATTTCTCTAGTGATGAAACTTCCAGTTCTTCCTACTGGCAATCTCTTCATCAACTCATCATTTGGAGGTTCAGTTGCCAATGCCAAAGCACCGAGAGTGTCCATGATCAGATTAACCCACAGTAACTGAACTGCAGTGAGAGGAGCACTGCCTGCGGTGTGAAATATAAAGCAGACAAAAAATGATCATGTTTCGGAAAAATTAAACAATGACAACCGACTTTGCAGTACATATTTGCAAACCAACCTTCCTCGACACACAAGAAAACAGAAAGTAGCATGCAGTTTCCCGAACAAATAGTCACTAGGTAAGATCCCATATATTCATGCAACCTTATTGAGATTCAGCTTAATGCTCTAGTACGTAAGAAAATAATCAAAATCCACACCTGTAATACATGCTGAAACGAAGTTCACAATTAGAGCAACCACATTAACTGTGAGTTGGAACTGCACAAACTTTTGAATGTTTATATATACTGAACGGCCCCATTTCGCCACGTTAACAATTGTTGCAAAATTATCATCTAAAATCACCACATCTGCGCTCTCCTTTGCAACCTGCATTTATAAGAGGGCAATGCATAAATGTAAAACTGTAATAGACAGTATTAAATCTCTATTAACAAAGAGAAGAAAAAAACATATTCTAAAGAATCTCCAGTAGGTTGTCTTTGGTTAGTGGATAAAGGGTTGTCAGTTTTACTACAATGGACATTTTGAAATCCGGAAAAGAAATTTTCAAGCCTGTGTACAATTTTGCCAAATGGACTTCAAAAAAATTCTGGAGAAGCGTCAAAAGAAAATGGGAGTCAATATAGTAGTATGAGATACTGCTCAAGAGTGGCGAGCATTATGTCTATTGTTCAAACTCAACACTAGAACCTGAGCGGACAAGATGGTGAAGCTATGTGCTTCTATAGAGGAGGTCACACGTTTGAATTTGGAGGGGTTTAAGGAAGTGTACGGTTATACACCTCATTGATGATTGAATAATATATAAAATAAATTAAAAAGCAATTCCCTTATGGTGCTTCTACAAGAGAAGACTCCTATACCAAATTGGTATTTTGCTTGGCAATGATATTTCCCTTTACCTTCTGTTAGGATTTTCTCAAATTTCAGCTGGTTAGGGCTGAAAATTAAGCCTTAAAAGGGAGCAAGTACTTGCAAGGGATCGCTCGCTTTCTGAAAAATGAGATATCTCAGTCTAGATATGGTGCAGATAAATGAATTTCCATTAAACTTTTAACATAAGTCTCCCTTATTTTGCATTCTAGATTCTACAATGTAGGACAAAGCTTAAACATGCCCCACTTCAAAATTAAGATTTGGTAACATATATACACGCATAAATTTTGATTTATCCGTGCCCTTATTTTGTCTTCTACATTCTTTTAGAATTACTTTTTTACAACTTTTCCCTCATAATTTATGATGTTATATGTCCATTTTCTTTTATCCAAGTTTCCAAGATTGGGACTGGGGTGGAATGTGGGGACGTGTTTTTTCTCCGAACTCTAGGGACAATAATATAATATTAAAATTAAAAATTAAAAAAAACATGTAAAATTTGAATAGGTATCTTAAATATATCTATTTAAAAGATGTCTAGCATCCGATTAGATAGAAACCTTGAGATTTATATCTTTCAATATCTTTTAAGTATATGTATTTATGCTACTTTATTAGATTTGATATGTTAATAAACATCAAATTTATGTTAGGAAATTTATGTTATCCACTCACTCTAATACAACCCCTCTGTCACTATTGTAATTATACCTCTAAACATAATTGAAAATTAAGGCTAACCTTTTGAAGCAAGAAGATAAGGGAGAACGACAGGGTGACACGCAAGAGTGAGGGGAGCTCAGATGGAGACAACAATGATCTAGATCCAAACAATTAGGGTGATCCTCTAGCTAATGATGAGGAAATCTAACTTCTTGACCTGTTGCTAGATGCATGCAACAAAAGTGTAGGTATTGTCGCTTCTTCCAAGAAACCTAGAGACACTTGTAGTCGGGAGTCATCGAGGACTCTAAAGGGCTCCTCTAGCAAGGACCTTAAGAGAGGCTTCCTCCTCTCGTCGTGCCCTAAGATTGGGAATGTATTGGGTGTGGAGAGATCAAGTTATATTAGGGGTACATCACCTTTATCCGCTCATGTTGTGGCTCTTGTTTCAAGAGCGATTGTTCTAGGGGTGTTGGACTTAGTTGCCTCTAGTGTGTTTGAGGTTGCACTCAGATATTCCCTTACTAGCTTCTGCTACGATTGGTCCTTTCTCACCCTATTGTTGTTTCTTATTCAATCTTTGAACAAGGAGGATGTATTAAAATACCAAACAAGTTTATTAAGTATTCGGCCTCCAAGCGGGTGAATGCTCTTGTGGAAAAGTTTTGGGGTGCTAAGCCAAATGTGGATAGCTTCAAATTTTGGGCGAGGAAATGGAAAATGTAACGTCCCCTTTTAGGGACCACCTTATACCTTGCCTTGAAATCACAATTCCAAATTAAACCAATAGCAGGCTATAGTTAAAAATATAATTCCTTACTCAAAATTTAGATGGTGTAATCTAGTTATGGAAACCTGCAACCACGTTAAATAAATATGATAGGCTTAATCCATGAAATACATTTAATTCTAGGTCTAAGAGAGATTATATATATCACTATAACAAGTCCAAAGGACTATATGGGCTCAACCATAATGAGGACGTAATGAGGTGCCCCAAGTATCCTCTACCCTAAGCCCAATAGCAAGACCTTATCCTCTATGGCCTCATGTGGTCCTTAATCGATGGTCCTTAACCATCATCATGAGGTGGTGTACCTAGTGAGTGCTTTACACCGTTCTCCTCCATCATGCCAAACCCTCCTCTTATGATTGAAGACCCTTCTTTATTTACTTGAACAATTGATTTAAGTGGAGATAATAGGGGCTGCAATAGGGTGTCCTTGATCCTCTACCCTAGCCTCATGTGGTCCTTAACCGATGTTCCTCAACCATCATCATGAGGTGCAATACCTAGTGAGGAATTATTCACAGTTCTCCCTCATTGCATAATAGGGTGTCCTTGATCCTCAACCCTAGGCCTAAGGATAGGACCTTATCCTCCTTGGCCCCATGAGGTCCTGAACTGATGGTCCTTAACCATCATCATGAGGTGGCATTCCTAATGAGGAATCATTCACAATTCCCCCTCCTTGCAGTCCAGCCTCATCCCTTCATGACCAATTATTGCCAAACCAAAATCATATCACTATTAATAATATCAATAAATATATGCTACATAATATGCTATTATATCGGTGTCTAATATCTATATTTATATGATTAAATAAGCATCATACCACAAGATTTGATTATGTTGTTACTCTGATTGGATCTATTGTATATACATGAGAGGCTATGTTGTTGATCGATTATTCTGTTGTATGGCTTAACTACTATCAATATCCAGATCCGATCTTTTCAATTCTACCTTCAATATTTAGAAGATATTGCTTAAAGAGAAACAAACAGATTAGTTCAAATGACTAATTATTGATAAGAATTAATAATTGTTGCAAGCATCAATATTGCATGGTTGTATATAATATATATAAATATGTATGTATGTATGTATGTTAAGTTATCGGTTCTGGTTCCGGTTCGAGGGTTTAGTTCAGGGGTTTGGGCAAAATTTGTTTGGGGGGTCGGGTTCGTTAATACAAAAACATATAAAAATTATATATATTGATATAATATCCATTTATATAAATATAAATAAAAAATAAAAAATATATTAATATGATTGAAATATAAAAATAATAAATAAATATGATAGTATTAATATTAATATAATTATAATTATAACTTTTATTAATAAATTTAATATTATAGTATAATAATATTTATATTTGTATTAATATATTTAAAAACCAATTAACATTAATTGTTAGTAATTAATTAATATTCAAAATATTCCTAATTTGATTTATTAAAAAAATTAAATTATTAATATATATTATTATATAAACATATAAATTAATAATATAATTTATAATTTATAAATATTAAGTTTTGATAATATTTTAATATAATATAAATATTATTCCCATATCATATTAAATATTAAATATTACTAATTAAAGATCATACTAAAGTAAAAGTATTAAAATTTAAATAAAATTTTATTAAATTTTATTAAATATTAAATAAAATTTAAATATACCAATTTTCGATAGGAGGCCATCGCGTGAAGAGTTCTGCAGATTCTGCGTGAATTCAAGATGAGTATGGGTGAAGGAGGAAGGATGTATTGAGACACTCGATGAATAAATGAAGGTATGTAGAGAGAGTAGGACATATGTTGCCGTCATCGGAAGTTTCAAAGCACTGAGACAAATCATAGAGGCGAGGTTCAATGGGATCATCCATCCATATGATCTAGAGTAGTTCAAACCTATTCTATCTGTCCTCCACCAGTTCTTCACTTTGCCCCACCCTCAGATACCCTATCCCACTAACATGTCTACACTCATACCGATGGCTGATCTTATTCTATGCCCCTTTGCCCCCAGGAGATAGGTAGGGCCACCCATAGAGATACGAATGTTATCGTTTATCTGTTCTACCTCCCCCCACCCGAGACGAACCCCACCATCCATATTCGCCTAAGGGCGGTCCCAACCCCACTAACCATATATTCCTTTGGTTGGACCAACGGTTGTAAACTGATGATGGAAATATTGTACTAGAGAGCTAGTTGCTGGAGATAGAAATAGATTCTATAGTTCTAGGTTTGGTGTTACATTCCAGAACCAAGGGTGGGTATGAATTTTAGTTGTTCCACTAGGCTCTGTTTCCAATTCTTCTGGCTCTTACGGATGATGGGAAAGAAATAGGGCTGATCATGGGTTGGTAATCCGCAACTCTTTCAGAAAACTGAGGGAAGACTGTGGTAGTTGAAGTTCGTTCAAATAGAAAAAAAAACACAAAAATTTGTCACAAATTCGTCCAGCACGAACCCGCAGTCATATTTTCAAACCCTACCTAGACCTAGGCTAGACCGGACCCTGACCTAGACCGGACCCTGACCTACCCCCTGCACCCAACGGGCCGGTAACGTAGTATGTATGTGTATAAATATATATATTTCTACTTATTTTCAATCTTTCAATAATCACTTCATATAGACATATGTATATTTATAATTATAGTTAAACTTACTTCCCTTATTAATTTGTCATTTGTCTTCGTATGTTTCTTCTTGAACCATCTCCTCCTTCCCACGTATCTCTTCTTCCAAATCTGACTATAATATATTTGCTGCTATAATCAGGAATTACTCCAAGTATTTCTATTCTCATTTATTGTTCATATATTTGTCTTTAAGTCTGATTATACTATATTGTTCCTTTCTAGAAATATATTCCAGATTTCATTTATTTTCCCATTCCATATCCTAATCTGCTTTTACCTCTTTATGAATAAATCTGCCATTCCTTATATATCCTTATGGAGGGATGCAACCCTTGGGATAGTCTGCTTTGTCTTATTCTGCCTTCTTATGTTGATCGCTGCCTTTCATTGAAACATAATCCTAGCTGCTTAAATGTTCGCTGCCTTTTATCATAATCGCTGTATATTATTATATATTCATTTTATATATATATATTTATATATATATATATATTTTAATATTTATTTATGTTATAATTATTATATTTATAATAGTATTTAAATTGTTAAATTTTTTATTTATATATATATTTATTTATTTGTATTTCAAGGCTTTATATTTTAGTGTTGCAATTTCGGGAGCATGACAGAAAACCGAAAGTGCATTGGAGATTGTTGTTCTACCCTATGACTTCTTCATCAGCTCTTTCTCTCTTCTTAATGATAGCCTTCAAACCTTGACTGCTGGCCCATGTTTTCTTAGCAAATTGTGCCTCTTCCTTATGAAGTTGAAATGTAGGTTGGAACTCAACAAAGTGGTCATAGAAAAGGTCCCAGTGTGGGTAAGACTTCTTGGCCTACTGTGGGAGTTTCGGGATGAAGATATCTGGACTACCATAGCCTGCTCTTTGGGTGATCTCATTATGTTTGATGAGGTGACAAAATCTAGAAAGTGTTTCCTCTTTGCTAGATTTTGTGTCAATATTGTTGTTGACAAGCAGCTCCCTTCTTTGGTTACTCTTTCCTCAAAGTTTGGAGATTAGGCTCAATGGAGTGATTATGAGGGGTCCCTTGCGATGTGCTGCAATTGTCTCAAGACGAGCCACGACATTGTTCAGTGTGGGTTTTCCACAGGTGACCACAAACATTCTAAGGTTCAGCAAGTTCCTTTCACCCCTGGTGTCCCCTCATTGGATTAGATGATGTGGGTAGTCATGTTGTAGACAAGACATCTTATGAGAATCACTCTTCTTTGAATAAGAAATGTAATGGTTTAGTTGAGAATATGGTTCACGTTCTTACCCTTAGCTCCTTGCCCACTTCCAAGGAAAATCGTTATCCTCCTCTTTATTTAGGGGACTTTTCTAATCCCATCCAAATGGGGTCTGATTTGGAAAAGCATTGTAAATCTAAATCAAAGCAAAGCTCTCTAAAGCATTTTTTATTTAAACCACTGTAGGTGTTTGGCTCCTCGTCTTAGGTTGGGTGACATGGCTTGACTTTGTGTCTTGTCTCTTGGTGTTTCCTTTTGTTCCAAGTTGTTGTATGATGTTTTCCTCTTTTCTTTGTATGGGCTTGGCCCTTCCGGATAATAACTCTGGTCAAAAGCATTTATCTCAATCAAAAACATAATTGAATAATAAACATTTTAAGAAACTGAAATTCAAATAACTTTAACATCTATAACACTAAACGTTGAACCATTCAACATAAACCATATTGAACTCAAAATGTAAGTTAAACACTGAAATACAATTATCAAACCATACACACGTACATCTGATTGCTATATTATTACTTATCATGGAAATTGTTGTTTGGAAATGCCCCCATTTTCGTTTCTTTTATTTTTTTTAAATAGCATTTTTTGTGGTAAACAACTGTTGACATGGGGACTTGAGGACATCTGGGGACATTTTCGGTAGATTGAGGATGCCCCTCAATGTCTCAGCGATGTCGGCACGTCCACGAGTACCTCCTCTAAAACAGGGAACATTCAAAGGATGCCAAAAAATTCAAATGTCACAGAGACGTGAGGAAGAAGTGCAGAATAAACATGGATGCACATGGTGCATCCCCTCCACATCCCTAAAGCTTCTAAAACGACCCTAGAGAGTAGGGATGCATCCCCATGGAACAGATATTTCCATAATTGATATTCAATTGTTTTCCCTTTCAAAATTTTCATATTTTTTTTTTCCTATGACTAGAAAAATTATATAAAAGAAACCAGAACCAGATCAAATAATATTTGAACCAAGTTAAGCCTTTTTAAATGCATAAGCTTTAATTAGGTGCATCTCGCTCGTCCAGTCAATGGTCTGAGGAATCGAAATTTTCCAAGGAAAAAATCATTTTAGAACTTTAGAAGTAATTTGAGACAGGATGTAAAGAGACCTTGAATTTATTGAAAGAACCGTTGCTTATGAGAACTTGAGAAAGCTCTGATTTAGAAAGCTTGTGAAATTCTTTAAGGCAGAGGAGAGACATCCAAAATCATTATAAGACGGCAACATTATAGAGCTACGAGTGCAGTGTCCATTAAAAAAATTGGCAATAAGAAGCTGATAAGAATGGAGTTTTGGCTACTAAAATGTGCAACAGCACACTAATATTGTGTTTCTTGCAACTATAGTCATCATGTAAGTAATTCAGGACTCCAAACCAACCTTGTCACTCAAAGGATCCAAATTTCTTCATTAGTGCTCTTGATGCAGGCATTTATGTTTTAACCACCCAAATGCCAACTAGGCAGACAGATTCAAGGAACCTAGTGCACGTCATTTTGGGCAGGTTTGAGTGTGTTATTTTAGGAACACCTTCACCTAAGTTCACAAATCACATTTATGGTCTCTATGATATTTCTCAAAAGATTCAGTTAAGTGAAGTTATTTTCTTTTTTTCTATGTAAAACAACAATTATATTAACGTGGAAAACCAACAAACTCTAGGTATACTTAATAATATTACAATAAATTGTGCTGATGAAAATATTCAAGAGTCTGAATTTTCAGAAGACAATTACTCCTTAGCTCCATATCTATATGTAATTGATATAGATGCTCTATGATGATTGTTGGAGGTGGCTAAAGTAGACTTTCCTTAACAGGTACAGCACCAAATGCTATGGTGCCATATTTGGACCAAATAAGTGCTTGTGTATAGATATGTCTGTATACAGTACCTATGCCGTATTCAGGAGTATCGTATCCAAATCGGTATCCAATATGTAGATACATGTATCCAGACAGGTGAGCTGAACCAAAGAGGAAGTTTATCAAGTCACGTGAAACCTTACGATATGTGGGAATGAGTTTTAGCTCACAGCTTTCTATTGTTGAGCAATGAAAATGATTAATGACTGGATGCAAAAGGAAGATCTAAAACCTAGAGTAGAGATGATCTCCCTCTTCCCAAGAAACAGCATCTCTCGATAAATCTTATCAAGTAGTCATATTCACAACTCTTTCTTACCTTTTCCCCTCAAAGGGCCTAAAATACTGGAGAAGGTGCTTAAAAGTTTTATTTAAAAACATTATCAGTTGATCAAAATGTGAAAAATGAGTACAAGTTACTAGTTTGTGCTAATGAGCTATTAGCATTGTGTTATTTTCATTGAAACTTCCTTGTAAATAAGGAAAATATAAAGAAAATATTCCCTATTGTCATCAGCTTAAGCAAAAATTCCTTTATAAGATTATTCAACCACGGCTGAAATATTCATAATGGTGGACTGCCACATAGAATCAAGCGTAGAGCAATAATCCTTCAGATAATTTCAGGTACATGATAGCTAACATCATGAATAGAGCGATTTCTCCAATAAATTTATATAGAATAGAATAGAAGAATATAAGGTTTTTAACAACATTCACAAAGTTAAAAACAGTTTGAAAGATGGCAGATTCAGTCATTTTAGCTTTCTGTATTGCTGATTTTCTGTTATTTATTTTGATGATGTATTCCTTTACTTTCTTAACCTTCTTCTCTTTGAACAAATCTTATAAAGAAACCATTTCTCAAATATATGTAAAATTGACCTGAACCTCATTATGGAAGAAGACACAGACATTCTCCTCCCATTGTTCTTTTGCTCTCTTCCATCTACTTGTTTCACACCACAGGTGATGTGAGTTAGTCCTAGGTTGGGCTAAAAAAATCTTTAGTCTAGAAGTGCTATCTGCCCCTAGATAGGCCTTTCGGAATGATCATATAGAGGGTTAAATTCATCAAAATTATATTTCCTCTTTATCTCTAACACCTTTTCCCACAAACTTGCCGAATTTATCCATAACAAATATCTTTATTTCCTTGTTATTGTTTGGACATGCCTGCAAGTTGATGTTTTATTTGCTTATCCATTTGATGTTTTGTTCCATCCAAGTTTTCTTTCTCTCATTTAAAACTTCTTTATTTGAACTTGTTGGATAGCTCTAAAATCAGTTTGCTTCCTGACATCACCTGTCCATTAATATAATACACTTTAATATCAAATGTACATTGCATTTATTGTTAAATATGCATAAACTATTTCCAATATTTGAATTACCATTTATATATCTTGTATTATTTTTAGTTTTCCATATTTGAAAATTCTATAGATTGTTAAATCCTCGCATACTAAAGTTGAGGAACCTAGCACATACATCCCCACCACACTTTTCGTAACATTGTATATAAGAATGGTACGAAGAATTTCATCATACACGGTAATGTCACTTTCACATGATGCAGTTTGACTTAACCTCCATGGGATCATCTTGTAAATAATATGAGCTCAAGTCGAACAACATGGTGAATATATAAATAATTTAATAAAGAATCTATTCATGGACAGTTTAGCATCTTCTTCATATTTCCTACCCAAGAACATCATGACTCATCCAATAAATCTGATATGTCACTTTAACATAGTGCAGATAACCGTCATCTTTGGACAGAAATTAGCTCTTTTGTTTCCTGCTTTGTTTCACCATCACTAAATTGGGAGGAAAGGAAACATGATATAGCTTGACGAAAATATTTGGGAACTCTTAATGACATTCTATCGCATCTTCACTTGTGATGTTAGGTGGAGGGCAAAGATTGGGTTTATAAGCACATCAACATGGATCATAGGATATAGAAAAATAGGTCAACCTTACCCATTATTTAGATCCCTTTAGACACCACAAGAATTTGTATAAGGATTTTTTGAGGCGTTAAATGTGAGGACACTTAGTAGAGATGAAGAAAATAAATGTATTGTTGTTTTTTTCTAAAGGGGTAAACACTTTTGATCCAGAGCTATGAACTGGTGAGGTCACAAATAGGGGACCTCATCCCCAAATTAAACACCCAACAATAACACCCCATTGGGGTTTGAACCTTGATGGCAAAAACAAAAACACCACAACTTAACCATCACATTATGCCAATACTGGCAAATGTATTGTTGGTGTTAATGGATCTATTCCCTAACTAATTTCCCTTTTAGATCCTTTCACGCCTAGTCAGTTAAGTTTACATAGGGCATTTACTTCTTTTTTTGTCTCAAATCATTTGATCATAACATTTTTCATAATCACATGTCCTATGTCTCACCCTTGCCTAAATATACAAGGGTCAACTATGTACATTTCATTATATAACATTGTATACTCCTATACCAATATTAGCATTGTAGCATTTTCATTACTTCTTTCATGTGAAATGTTTTTGGGTCTTGTGGAAGATTCTTTCTCTCACGAGTCCTTTCAGTGACTTCAACCCAGTATCAAAGTTATGAATTTGCAAGGCCCTTCTATTTGTGGGACATTTTTGCCAAAATTTTCACCCAGTGCATTATATAGCACAAATTTGACCTCACAATTGAGTCCAAATTGCCCAAAGTTATATGGACTGATAATAAAATCAATGGAGTTTAGATAAATTACAGTTTTGGCTACTTTGGAGGGCATCATTTTCACTGTCATATTTCGTATAGCCTCTACACAACCACCAAAATATTTTTTGTGTTGGATCATCAAACTAAATCATATCTAGTACAAGAAGTATGGATTTGCATTTTTTAGGTTCTCTTTGGTGTTTGATTTGTTGTAGGGTACAACACGTATCAATTCTATATAGTTCCTACTTTGTCGATGTACTACATTTCTACATAGGCTGCCATACCTAGTGTAAGTCACTACTAATAACGCCAACCCACGAATGTGCTATATCAAGTTTCTCTTAGCCCCTGATTTTGTGGGGGGATTAGTCACCAATCATAGCCAACCCTACAAGGCTTAAAACTATGTAGCCACTACCAATCTCTACCACCAATCCACCACTAGCAAGCACTACTTAGCCAGCCAAAACCACCACCTTAATAATGACCAAGGTTCATATTCTTTGCCAAAGGAGAGGATTTTTTTCTTAGGAGCCATAACTTTCACCCACGGTGTTCAAGTTTTTACTACTTATAAGCAACATAAAGTAGCTTTTTTTTAATCTAGGTATCAAAATTTTCTATTTGAAGTCATTTTTTGCATTCCTTTTCCAACATGCATAACTTTTTCTCACAGTTGAAATTCTGCCCAAAAAATTGAGATTCATCAAAAAAAAATCAAGGAAACTATTTGTAACCTCAATTTTTTTTGGTTTGGCAAGTATATTTTAAATTTTTTTAAATTGCAAAAATAATTGTATTATAAACTTTTAATTTAGGCTTGCCCATTGTAAAAATTGCACGTGATTGTTTGGGGGATTGCAATTACAAATTAATACATTTTGGGAGAGAGGGAAAGGGGGACAAGGATGGCAAGTGGAGGGTATTTAAGGCATAACTTAAGTTTCCATTATCTTATTTGCTCTCTTGGTGTTTGTTGCTATCATGGCAAAACCTAAGACTATAGAGCTACTAATTTCACACAATTATTCCATGGAAACTAAAAATGAGACAACTACTACAATCTAAAGGACTATGACAAATGTTGGCTAAAAAGCCTCAAGAATTCACTAAGGAGTTTGAAAAATTTTCATAAAGAAACAAGATAGATAAAGCCATGGGGTCAACTGAATTGTGTGTACTAAATAATTTGTTTTTTTCAAATTACAAAGTGCAGTCCACCAAAGTAAATTGGGAAAAATTTGATGATTTGTTTTGCAACATTAATGAGTTCCATGTTTTGCAATTAAAGGTAGATTTCACTTCACTCTCTCTTGACGATTTTCCCTTAATTGAGGACTTTCTACAAAGTTCAAATTGTTATTGTCATGACTAAAAGGTTGTGAAAGAGATAAAATAAATAAAGAATGTATCTTCTTAATTATGTCAAAATTGAAGGGCCCTTTTCAGATGTTCTCATCTACCTTCTACTTCACAATGGATGCCTTAGGAATTGATTTTAAGGTACCCACTCTTGAATTGTTTTGTGAGTGCCTTACTAGGAAACAAGCCAAGCTTATTCAGTTGGATGCACTTCCTAGTTGTAAGAACCAAGCGGCGGCTCAATCATCCAAGGGCAAAGGTATGAATATGTGTAATTCTAAGACAAAATCTACTTCAAGTGATGAGTTTCCCTCCAAACCAAAGCAAAAGAATGCCTAGAAATCCACAAATCCCTCTCATTCTTCTAAGTCAAGTGAGTTTTCCTCTAAGATGAAGAAGAAAACAAGTGATCCTTGTACTCTTTTTGGCAAGCTTGGACACAATGAATCCAAATGTTGGCAGCAATTGGAGGCTTTGGAGGAAGCCATGCAACTGCATAAAATTTCTATCTCCAAGCCCTCTTCCACAAGTAAAGGGCAAGCCCTTCCTACACAAGCTTTGTAGGATTCATCTTCTCATGACTAGATACTTGATTCATGTGCTTCTCATCATATAATAAATTCACATGATCTATATTGTTCACTTTCTAAGAGTAATACTATACTATGTAGATTGTAGTGGGAAACTCTTCATAGATTTTTGTTCTAGGATCAGGCATAATATAGTTGGCGAATAGATGCATCAATGATTTTATCTTGGCTACAAAAAATTTGCTAACCTTCTTTCTATTTATCAAATTTGTCATTTTGGTGCAAGAAACGCACTTGAGTTCACACCACATAATGTGGTCATTCGAGAGCTACAGGAGCTTGGGATTGGTGTTGCTTTAGGGAGTGTTGATCATGGATCCCATTTATACGAGTTTGATGGATTTGAGTCTTCTTGAGGATTATCCCTCATTACACATCTTGATTATTTGAGTACGTTTTGGCACAAATGCTAGGGTCGTTTGAATTACAAGTAGCTTCTTTTGATACTTGTTTGTTATGTGGATGACATGACTCTCATGGATAGTTCCACCACCATGATTTAGGGTATTCAGAGAATATTGATGGAGCTATTTGATATGATTGATCTCGCACTTCTACATTTTGATGCAGTCGTGACCTAGGGGCCTTATTAGGCAACCCAATCACGTAGTCCACACAACTCTCAACACAACAAAAGCCAAATAGAAACAAGAAAAACTATTTGATTTTATTAATTTTTTATATGAATATAATGTCAAACAAAATTTGCTTCAAGATATTACATCTCATTCTCACAATACAAACTTGGCCTTCTCCTCATGACCTTTCTCTCTATCACAACATGGATTTGAGCCATTCAACCAGCCTCTCCTCATATCAGCCTTTAACTCCCTCTCCAAGTTAAGAGTTCTATTCTTCCCATTTCTCCTAATTATCTCACTCTCTTTGTCTCCCTTTCTCTAATGACGAATCGTCTCGTCCCTTCTCTAATGGCGAAGCCACCCCCCAAAAAAAAAACATCACCTTCCCCCTTAATATATTTCTTTCTTATGGGAATTCAACTGTTTCAAGAAAGCAATTCAACCATCATCTTAGACCATTCGTTTCATTTCCTCACAATTTTGCATGTCTTCGTTACTCTTTCTTGTTGAGGGTTTCCACTCCAATGGGAACCAAGACCTAACCACCCTTCATCAAAGGTTCCTACCCATTTAGGAACCATCTAATGTGCTTCACTTTTGCCTTCATCCTTAGAAACCTTTTGAAATAGTAATACAACTTGTCTTCCATTGGGACAACCTTCTTTGTCTTTGATCAGGGATCTCAACCCAATTTGAGTTGCTTAGCCAACCTCTCCTCATGTCAACCTTTTCATTGCTTCTCTTGTGTGGAAGGATATTTTGGTGTTGTAGAAGATTCTTGTTATTGTGAGTCCTTTAGGTGACTTCAACATTCGCTACTAGCATAAGTCAAATGTCTTTACACGAACTTATGAGATCTTGATCCTTGTTAGAGCTAGTGCCATGAAAAAGTATACCTAATGCACTAGTTAATTACAATACTTCAACTTTTTAAGAAGGGGGCATATGATAACATTCATACACACAAACACATGTATTTCCTACTTAACTCTCTTTATTCATCTCATATGTAGTACAATATTAAATCCACATTATCCATCTATCTTTGCTCTATTGCTTGTACTCTATCACTCCTCTATCATCCCTATATCTCTAGTATTTACTTTTTCTCAACATATATATATATATATATATATATAAATCAGAGGACATGACTATATATATTGTAGGTATGTCTTTCTCTTCCATTTCCTTTGTGGTTAAGGCCCTACCCATTCTCAAATCCCAAACCTCAAATTGAATTGCCCTAGGGTAGATAGTATCTTCCCTTGGGATCTAATACATATGACTAAAGAGTGTTGTACTTGGGTGACCACCTCTTCTTGGACTTGCTTAGTTAAGAGTTTAGCACTAGATCCTATTTCTTTGGATGGTTGTGTTGGTCTCCTTGTTATCATTTTCCCTACTTTTGATGCTTCACCTATGTCACAAATTGGACATGGTCAATTAAGACCTCTATAAGATCCCCTAGATGTAACAACCTTGATGTTAAATTAACTTCTATCTACTCAATTGCCCTTATTGTGGCCCAAACTTGATCATCACACTTGATTCATAGTATAATGAAGGTATCACTACTTTTTTGAGTATGTATAGGTGGATATAATTCTTCATTGTCAATTTCAAACAAGTATGATTTGAAGCGGTGGTATCTCCATTTGAAGTGATTTTATTCAAGAATCACACTTTAGACTTATAGATTGAATTGATTTTCAGCATGCTACAGCATCACTATAGTGATTTTAAGTATTTTTCAACTCGCTAAATTTTGATACAATGATTCATTGAAGACATCAGCTTGTGGAGGTTTGAATTGATCAATATTTGCAAGCAAATAAAAAATATATACTTCATTGGCTGATTGGCTGATTGAAAGACATTTTCAGATCATTTGCAGACCTAATAGGGATAATTAATGAGGGTTTGTTGCTACTGTTGCATACATTATTGCTGATTACATTGGCTGTCATAAATAAAAAATTAGATCTGGGGTTTCTACATTGGTGTTTCCACATTTACTGTTGTTGTCATAATTTACCCAATGACTCATTATCTAATTCTACTTTACATATTTGGTTAATTTTAATGAATAAGGGTTTTATTAACATAGTTCCACGGGGACACGTCCCCCTCAAAAAAGTGGTCGTCTCGGAGACGGGGACGTTTCCGCCCGTCTTCAAGACGCAGGGACGCCAGGGAAACGTTCCCCCGCTGTGTCCCCATCCCTCTGTCGTCCCCTGGGCGTTTCTTTCACAGGGAGTCTTCTTCGCATCTTGGAGTCTCCTCGGAGTCTTTTCCGCGTCTCCAAGTTTCCTGTGTCCCCTTATTAAAATAATGTTTTTTTATTTAAATTCAAAAAACAAAGCTTTTTTAAGTTTATGATTTATATTTATTATTTTATCATAAGACATAAAATAATTGAAAATTTTAATATTATATGACTATAATTAAAATTTAAAATATAATATATTATATGATTAAAATTTTATGACTTACCAAAGTAAAGTCTAAATGAAAAAAATTTGTTTCACCTGCGGCTGCATTTTTCATTTCCTCCGTTCATAACTTCGTGCCCTTCGGCTCCATGCGACTGCGTCTGGCGAGTGGCGTGAGTGGTTTGACTGAGAATCAAAGCCCTTGAGAAGGAAGAACTCGAGCTCAAACCAAGTAGGTTTCGTTTTTAAATTTTAATATTTTTATTTTAAAAATTTCTTTTTGCCGACGCCCAGACCCGACACATGGGAAGGGCATTCCGCATTGGTCTCTCAATCTCGCGGACCCGCGGTCTCTGTGTTGCCGTCTTGGCACCCACAGTGAACTGCAAACTGTTGACGGGATGCCTCAAAGGGATGTTAGCTCATGGAATGCGATGCATTCCATGAGCTAACATCCCTTTGAGGCATCCCGTCAATAGTTTAGTGAACTGTAGAAGTGGAACGGATGCCTCAAAGGGGTGTCAGCTCATGGACTGTGACCAGTAAGTGAGCTGACACCTCTTTGAGGCATTTGTTCCACAATCCACAGTGACTGTGGGTGCGGACTACAGGGTGCTTAAAATTTTTAATTTTTTTATCAATTTAATTTTATTAAATTTATTTATGCCTCTTA
This sequence comes from Sequoia sempervirens, assembly GCA_007258455.2. NCBI lineage: Eukaryota > Viridiplantae > Streptophyta > Pinopsida > Cupressales > Cupressaceae > Sequoia > Sequoia sempervirens. The sequence continues at coordinate 17,810 of VDFB02287976.1, read as the reverse complement.
GTATTGGCTCACAATCATTGTGCTCTACAAAATGTGGAAGCACAGGCAAGGCATGTAAACTGTTTGACAGAATGCTGATTAGTGATACTGATTCCTGAATGCATGAAAATGTGGAAGCAAAGGCAAGGTATGTGAATTGTTTGACTGAAATAGAGTCAAATAGTTCACATGCCTTGCCTGTGCTTCCACATTTTCATGCATTCAGGAATCAGCATTCTTTCAAAGAGTTCACATGCCTTGCCTGTGCTTCCACATTTTGATTTTGCATATCTTGCAATATTGCAATCCATGAGACCACATTTCTTTCTAAGTTTTAGACTTTTAGTTTATACTTATAGGTTTGAATTTTTTTTACATCGTAGGTCTGATTAATTTTTATCTTTTAACATTGTTTTTGCAGCAGCATCATCATAATGAGTTCACACAACAAAAGTGATGATGAACCAGACATTCAAAGTGCAAATGATTCATCAGATGATCCTGACTTTCAAATAGGAGGGGAGGCCGAGAGTGAAGTTCAACCACAAGTACAACATGGCTCAGCCTCAAATACTAAAACTACCACAAGTTCGATTGCTAGTAAAGATAATAGCTGCCCTTCAAAACTCCTTCAAGAATGGGCCAAGGGCCCCTTTGATCCAAAAAAACCTTTAAAACAATTTGCATCCAAGGTAGCAGCAAAGCCTGGGACAACTGGGGGCACTAGATTATGGAAGTGTCACATGTGTGAGCTTACATGGTTTGGCAGCATTACAAGAACTAATGCACACTTTCTTCTTATTCGAGGCAAAGGTGTAGATGTATGCAAAGTTGTGGCAGGTAACTTGAAGTACAGGGTTGAAAATTTAAAATTATGGGGTTGTAATGAGGATGAATTGCCTACATCAGCTACATTGCCACATAAGACTATGGGTGATCAGATTTCAGCAGTGTCTACTTCTACTTTGCAGAGTCAAAGGCCACCAAATCCGTTCAGTTCAAGTGCAGTAGAGCCTAGGGGGAAACGTAAGATGGCATCTTCACAACCTTTAGCAGATCTATTCAATGTGTAGGCAAAGGATGAAGCAGATGATGCCATTGGAAAATTCTTCTTTGCCAGTGGCATTCCATTCCATGTGGCTCGCTCTCCTTATTATAAGGAAGTTGTGTCAAAGATAATAAGGGTAGGACAATCATATGTGCCACCAGGGGAGAATAAATTGAGGACAACAATCTTGGATCAAAACTATTCCAAGATTAATATTTTGATGGAGAAGATGAAGAGAACCTGGGCCACAAGTGGATGCAGCATAGTCATGGATGGGTGGATAGACATTAGGCATCATCCACTCATCAATATCATCATCACATCTATAGCGGGCCCTTATTTCCTTAGGGCTATTGATTGTTTAGGGCATAGCAAGGATGCCCATTATCAGTTTTAGATCCTCAAGGATGCTATAGAGGAGGTTGGGCCACAAAATGTGGTGCAGGTAGTGACAGATGCGGCCCATGTGTGCAGAGCTGCAGGAAGGTTGATTGAGGCAGCCTATAGACATATTTTTTGGACTCCTTGTTGTGTGCATGCTATGAATAATGCACTTAAGGACATGGGTTAAATCACCTAGATCAAATCTATTGTCAATGATGTTAGAGATGTGCAAATGTTTATCTCCAACCATCATCATTCACATGCACTTTTCAGGTCCTCCTCCAAGAAGCAATTCCTAAAGCCTGTAGAGACTCGGTATGCATCATACTTTATTCTCTTGGAGAGGATGCTTGAGTTGCAAGAGCCTTTGCAACTAATGGTAATGACAACAGAATGGAACAGATGGCCTGAGTCGAAGACAAAGCAAGGATTGAGGGTTAAGGAGGTGGTGAAGAATGATGTCTTTTGGGCTGATGCCAAATATATTGTCTCCATCATTGAGCCAATCTTCAAAGTTATTAGATTTGGCGATTCTAATGCACCTTCCCTTGGAGAGGTATATGAATGCATTGATTCCATGCTTGATCAAATGCTTGACCCCACAATGCAATTCTACACCGAGCATATTTATCCTATCATTCAGCATAGATGGGAGAAACTCAACACTCCCTTACACATGGCTGCCTACGCATTGAACCGAAAGTGGTATGTGCCACGTCCCGGCAGAGTGACACCTATAGAGGATGTTGAGGTGAAGGGTTTATGAAGGCCATTGGCAAAATGTATGATCCTATAGAGGACAGCTTGCTTCGTACTCAGTGGACAAAATTTGCTACTCTTTGGCGATATTCAGAGGCAGCCAAAGTAGATTTCGAGACTATGTCACAGGAGGACCCCAAGTTGTGGTGGACTATGCATGGGCCTAGATCTTTGATTACTACTCTAGCCATTCGTTTGTTGTCCCAGGTTTCTAGTTCTTCTGCTTCTGAGAGGAATTGGTCCACTTATAACTTCATCCACTCTGTTAAGAGGAACATACTCACTTCTAGGAGGGCAGAGAAGCTTGTGGTTGTCCATAGTGCCTTACGTCTCATTGATCGCAGCACAAGTACATACAAGGAGAGTCCAGCAGCTAGGTGGGATGTAGAGCTAGAAGAGCCAGCACAGATAGATGAGGATACTACACATACAGGGCTGGTTGGTATTGGTTTAGATGAGCTTGAGCACTTGGGGTCCCCGTCCGACGGTTCTAGTGATGAGGAGATTGGCGTGGAGCTTGGAGTTGGAGATGATTAGATCATTAGAGGCATCAGGCCATTAGCTATTTAGTATATACTATTTTGTTTTTGAAGTTTGAAGTTTGAAGTTTGAACAATGTTGTGTTGATAACTTGATAGTTGATACTTGATTGTAATTATGAATCATGACTATGAAATTTTGAAATTCAAATTATGAATATGAAACATCTAGTTCTTGTTCCAATCACAATGTCTATTAAGTTACAAGTATATTTTCATTTTGATTTTCATAATTCATTGTTTCAATGTTCACTAGTTCAATGAAATCATTGCAATGTGTTTAAACTCTAAAATTTACTTATTCCTTAGGCTTTTACAGTTATACATCTTTTTATAACTAATTTTTCAAGTACTATATGTATTTCAGTGCACCGCTCCCCTGCCGCTCCCCACCGCCTCAGCCCGCCACCGACCGCCACCATCCCCCCCACCGTCCCCTAGCCATCCCCAAACTTAGGCCCCCAGCTCCCACACCTTTGAAACCCATCCCCTGCCGTCCCCCCGTCCCCGTCCCCAAAACTTGGTGGAACTATGGTTTCATATATACATTGGTGAACGATAGTATAGCTGTCTATAGGAAATCAGTCATAAATCAGTAATCATATTTGATATGTTTGACACATACAATTCAGATCTGCTGTTTATGTTACATTTGAGGATGTATACCAGCAGTATGAGGGTTTAAATTTGCTGTTTGGAAGTGTAAGTTTGATTTGCAAAGGTTTGCAATATTGCATTACTGCTAATCAGCTAGCGTTTGGCATTTACATTGGTCATTTGATTGTTGTTTCAGCTTTGCACATGTTTGATAAATCATCCATTTCTTAGAGTTTATTAATTGGGGGCACTACATTTCTAATCAATAAATAATGTAAATCCTGATAATTGCACTCTGTTTTAACATAGAATTGCCAAAGCAACCATCAGTCAATGTTTATGGAAATACATGAGCGATACTAATTTCAGTTTCATATATCTTAGGCCAGTACAACTGTGCAACTTACATGGTTGATGGTTAGATAAAGTAATATAAAATGGAATATGATGATACAGATAAGAATAAAATATGATATCTACAGTGATAACATGATCATCTTGCAATCTTAAATTGTTTTATTTAAATTGCATAATCATTAAGCAAATTAAGCTAGTCTCTGAAAAAATATTTCACAGTTATACTAACGTTTTTCATCACATTCAGTCCATTGCTAAAAATCTATATGGGAATTTCACACCTCAGTCCCTGCAATCCCCATTGCAAGCCCAATGTCAGCTTCATGCAAAGCTGGTGCGTCATTGGTTCCATCACCAGTCACAGCAACTACTTCTCCAAGATCTGTACGCAGGTGTTTCACAAGAGTGTGCTTGTCCATTGGGGAAGATCTTGCCATGACCTGCACTCTTAAAGTCAGTATTTTTCAAAAAAAAATTACTTTATTTATTAGCATTCTATTAATGAAAAATAAAAAGAAATTTGAGCATTTTATTAATTAAAAAATCAAATTTATCAATTCATTTATGTTCTCTTTCTTTCAGTAGTCTAAAATAATGATATGCAACAATCAAGTAGGCTCTCTGATACTAAAACTGTACCTGAATTTTTGGTATAAGATTTTTCATCTCTTCTATACTCTTTTCACGAAAATCAGGGCCCTCAATTGCCATACCGTCCTCTGTTAGAATACCACACTCTGTTGCAATTGCTTTTGCAGTGTTAATATTATCCCCAGTAACCATCCGCACCATAATACCAGCATTTTTACAGATTTCAACAGCTTCCTTAACACCAGGACGAACTGGGTCCTTGATGCCAACAATAGCAACACAAGTGTAACCATTTGTTGGAATCTCTTTCTCTGGAGAAAAATTGTCTTCCAACTCAATGAAAGCAAGGCATAGAGTTCGAAGAGCTTCACAAGCAAAGCCATCTATAACATTCATAAGATAACAAGATAATGCTTCATCCATTGTAACAACCTGACCATTCACATTTACAACATTTTTACACATTTTCAAGACTATTTCTGAAGCACCTTTACAATAGGCTCGATATTTTCCATCAGGAAGTTTCACCACAACAGTCATTATTTTCTTTGCAGAATTGAAAGGTTGAACTTTTACTATTTTAGATTCTCTGCGCTCTGCAACAAAGTCTCCACTCAATGACAGGCCAAGCTCTAGCAAAGCAGACTCTGTGGGTGAACCTAATATTTCACGTTTTCCCTCCTTAGTCACCACTACCTCACCACCTGTATTCTGGAATATAGACTGGAAGAACAATTTCAGCACACTTCCAGGGATTTTGGATCTTAAATTCTCAGCTTCCTTAGCATTTTCAATCTTACTGATATTTTCACATATCCAAACTTTCACAACAGCCATATGGTTTGTTGTTAGTGTCCCAGTCTTATCACTACAAATACATGTTGCAGAGCCCATTGTCTCACATGCTGACAGATGGCGCACAAGTGCTTTGTCATTCATCATCTTCTTCATAGCAAAAGCAAGGCTCAAAGTCACAGCCAGTGGCAAACCCTCCGGAACTGCAACCACAATAATTGTCACTGCAATTGCAAAGAAGTTCACTATAGAAACTGCATCAGCTCCTGACCATTCTAAGTGATTGATTGACTTATCTATGATCAGCCTTAACGTTAATACAATGAATGTAACTGTTGCAAATGCTAATCCAATCTTCCCAATAATTGTTGCAACACCATTAAGTTTAACTTGCAATGGAGTTTCATCTTCACCTCCCTCAGTCAAGGTTGCCATCAATTTACCCCATCCTGTTCTCATGCCAACAGTAGTGATTAAAATGTTACCAGATCCATCCTGGACCTTTGTTCCTGACAAAACAAAAGGACTATCTTTATTCACACTTACTGGCTCACTCTCCCCTGTCAGGCTTGATTCATTTATTAATAAAGAATATCCTGAAATGAAAAGCCCATCAGCTGGAACTAGATCCCCAATTGATAAGTGCACTAAATCACCAACAACAAGGTCATATATGGAGATCTTTTGTCTATAGCCATCCCTTGTAACCTGTACAAAGATCTTCTTTTTCTCCTTATCTAAATCCCTGAACTGCAATGATTGTCTGTAATCACTAATTGCTGTAACAAACACAACTATGATAATGCTCAGACCAATGCCTATACCATCGTAGGCACCCTTGGGCCAACCCTCAGTAGGAATTCCAACACCTAAGGACACTATTGCACAAACTGCAAGAATCATAAGTGTCAAATCTTGAAATGCTTCCCACACGAAAATCCAAAATCCCCGAGGTGGTTTTTCATCAAACTTATTGAGCCCAAAAATTTTCTGCCTTACTTTCAAGCTATCTTCATTTGCAATAATACCATTTGTAGCTGATGTAGAGAGTTTGTTGGCAATTCCATCAACTCCATCATGGAATCTCAGCTTTTTTATATCATGGCCATCTACTATGGAAGCTAACTCATCAGGATCAATACCAAATCCAGCTGATTTCACATCATCTGGCACATTGTAGGTATAAGGACTCAAGTGGCCAGCTGCACAGCACCCGTGTACCCGTGTTAAAACAAGTATACTTGACAGAATTGCAAAAATATGCTACATGACTAAGACATGATGCTCCAGATGAACTAGGCATACCATCAATAAAGTGGAATGCAGCCTTTGAAACCAAAAGAGTCACCCTTAGTTTCTCCTGTTATAAAGAAAAACAATCCAAAAACATCAAGTATAATAATAACTGGTTCTTGAAGATTGAAAATGCAATGCAGCGAGCTATATCACAAACAAATTATTTCATTCATTGATCTTGTCCCCTGTACCTGCATTTACCCTTATAAAATCATTTCTACAAACGAAATAAATACGCATGATACACATATAATGTAGAAAATGACAAATTTGTCACTCAACTGGAAACCATCATACATCTGCAACAAAAATTATGAACCTGCCCTTAAAAGGTTCGTACAATACTGCATATACTAGCAAAATCCTGCTGATGATCCTGTGCATGAGGAGGGTATTAATATCTTTCTGAAAATGATAAATCCTTAAACAGAATTTTTTTATGGCAAGTACAGAGTAACAGAATTCATAATCAATTTATTTGCCAATTATATTCCCCATCTGGCATGACCTTCCATACTCTCCTCATTGCCAAGCCATTATGGTTCAGGCAGTCACTGATCCCACCGTAAGTCAGATGCCCCCCTGGGGACCCCTACCTATGAGCTGGGCCCCACCTACTTTCATCAAAGGCATCACTGAGTAATCTGTAATTAACTATTCTACCAAGCTTTTGATCTCCTAGTGCTCATTTTAACATATAACAGAAACAATATAATGATCTACGCATGTAAATTATGTTATTCTTCAAGTTATGTTGAGAATTCAGTGTTGATGTTTATATTCAGCTTCAGTCGTATTCTTCCAGCACATTATTTGTTCTTGATTGAATAAATTAAATAATAGCTTGAGAGCTATTTAATTTATAGAGCTCATATTCTTATTGGCACGAGTTCATATATGTGCCGACTTTCTTCTCATTGGTTGCGTCCAAATGAAAAGGCATTATTGGAGGCCAACTTGAAGACTTGTGAAGAAGCACATGTTTCTATGAAAGGCTGACCTCTTGTTATTGCATTTTATAATATCTCTATGTCAGCCGACTTTGTTCTTGAAGAGTTGTGTCTCTTCTATCATTTGATATATATATGACTTCATTTGTTCACAAATGACCATCCATTCATTCGCACTTCAGTTCATTCTCATACAGTTCAAAGTTCACCATATGCGTATCCATTCAAGAGCAATCTGAGATTTATATAGAAGGATGAGATAATCATTAGAGAGTTGTATTCATTCAGTCTGTATTCGCATCAGTCTGTGATGCTGTGTGCTGGCCTTTTGAGTGGCCTATTGTATATGTATCATTCATTTTGAAGACTCAATAATATAAGAGATATTATTGGCTGGGTTTTTCTCCCTCAAGAGGAGGGTTTTCCCAGGGTATCTGCTGTGTTTTGTGTCAAGTTTTGAATTAATTTCTGTGCATGTTAATCTGATCACTAAAATTAACATTCAGAAATTAAACAGGTTATTTATCCCTGCTCAAGGGGTGAGTAAGAAGAGGTCCATTAGTGACTTGGCAAACTAGTGTCTACAAGAAGGATGGAAGAAATTGCATCTCAATTGAGCAGCCTATCCTGGGAATGTTAGGGGTAAGCATTCATCAGATATTGAGAAGGATGTCTAATTATATCTTATCAGATGAATATGGCAAACAGTTCCAGTAATGTGGATCAAGTGCAAGACTGACCAAGGGGAGTCAAAATAGATATTAATTGGGAGTTGAGATTCAAGAGATTATGGATAAAAGAAACTCTCCCAACATTAACCGATGAATGACCAAAGGTTCCTGAAAGAAGTGGAAGCTAAATTCAATTTGGGAAAAAATTGTAGACCTCTCAAAGTGCTTCCATTTCATTTCATTCTTCCACTGCTTAAGGAAAGCCAGCTTGGTAGCAGACTTTCTAAGCTAATAATCTGTTACTCTTAAGGGCTGCATTACACAGTGCTGCCCTGGAGGTCCCCATACCAGTACAATTCTGCTAACGGTACTGGTCCAGAAACCTCTCAGGTACCTCCCAGGATCTTCTTTTGTTCTGGGAAACTAATTGTCATAATAAAATCATTATTAGAAAACAGTAGTGGTCCAGGCATAATAGTGATTGATAGAAAAAACAAAGATAAGAAAAAATAAAAAATAAAGATAAGAAAAATTAAAAAAAAAGATAAGAAAAATAAAAAACAAAGATAAGAAAAAATTATAAACAAAGAAAGAAACAACTAAACTACAGATACTCATATTGCATCTGGTTCTAACACAAATCGCTGATTTTAATGCTCTCAATGAAAAGCAATATGATAGCTATGTTCACGCAATTCTTAAGTTTGACTTTGACCATCAACTATTTTCCTATTTTGAAATTTGAACAGATCATGTGTCATGACTCATTTAATATTTTGAGTATCAATTATCCATAGTGTTTTGTATTTTATGCACATAACATTAATATTTCGGTAACTTATATAAATTTTAAGAATATATATTTTTTATTATTTTTGCATGGACGCACCCATGCCATTCCATACAAAGGATCCCATAAAAGATGAATTCGCATACCTGAACCTGGTGCCTGTACCCCTAACAGAACCTCATACATGTACTCACAGCCTATGTGAAGGGAAATTGGAAGACAGGTTGAATTCATGATTTATAATGTTAAGGAGTTAAAATATGCCATTATTTGAGACCTTCATATCAAGGCATATAGAGGGGAGAGGTCAAATCATACTCACACTGGCTCGCTATCAACACAGGCAGCAAGGATCATATTCTACTTTTCTTTCCACCAATTCCATAATTGGTCCTTTCAGTGCAAACTAATCTATTGGATGCACATCATTTTCTCCTATATTCAGTAGAAATCAAATATCAATCACTTTCCCTCTCTTTGGAAAATCAGTTGCTATGGCAACAGCAAGTAGCAGTTGATTGCTCAACCACATCAATCAAAACCATGTGAGGCAAATCCAACTCGACAAAAAAGCTGTTTAGAGGACCTAAGCTCATTCGCTTACTTAAGATATTGCTATGTCTCTATTTAGCATTATTTCTTTATTTTCAATCTGAAATTGATCGATTAAACATTCAGTTCCAGTTGGTAAAGTGGATCATCCATCAAAAGTGAGTTCAGAGCAGAGCCAGAATTAGACCAGGGGACAAAAAATTAGGATTTGTTAATTGGTGACTGAATCAGCTGGCGCAAATAGTCTTGTTATGTTGGCAGTAGGAGAGAATGTCATATATGAGAACATGCATAGCTCACCAGTGCATACCAATCTTTGGATGGACAAACCTTTCTCCTAAATTAATTAGAAACCAAATATCAATTGTTCTCCCTCTCTTTGGAAAATCAGTTGATATAGCAACAGAAAGCAGCAGCTGATTGCTTAACGACATCAATCAAAACCATTGGAGACAAATTCCACTGTTTAGCCTGTAATCAACTTGAGAAATATAATTTATAAATTAAATTCTGATTAACAGAGATAGAAAAATTTGGTCTTTTATTTTTCTTTCTTAAAGGTTATAATCAACTTTATTTGGGAGCGTCTGAAGACTCTATAATCTATGCTTTCCTTAGATGACGTTATTCAGAAAGCCATTATAATCGCAAAAAATGGCTGTTTAAGGGACCTAAGCTCATTAGCTTGATTAAGATGTTGCTATGTCTCTTATTTAACCTTTTTTGCTTAATTTTGATCCAAAATTGATCAAATAAACATTCAGTTCCAGATGGTTAAGTGGATCAGCCATGAAAAGTGAGTTCAGAGCAGACTACCAGAACAGGGGAAGAAAAGGAAGGATTTGTTAATCAGTAACCAAATCAGTTGGGACAGAATAGTATTACTATTTCGGGCAGTAGGTGAGAACGGCACATACATGAACATACACAGCTTACCATCTTGGCAGGGACAGAAATTTTCCCACATACCACAAAATTGCAGGGCTGAAACTCTTCCAGGGAGTGAATCAATTCCCCGTCTCTCTTCTTATGAGAGGCATTCCGGTTCCTCTTGTTGACTCTTGTGCTCATCTGTGGCATAAATACACCCATTGGACTAGATGCAAAGGATGGATGGTGAAGCTACTATTGTAAAACTAAATTGCAATCATCTTTTCAGAGTCTCTCCTTCCGTTCGATACAGTCTTCGTAAAACTTCGGTAGTTTGTCTACATCTCCCCTTTCATCTGATACAGTCTTCCTAAAATTTCGGTAGTTTGTCTATATCTCCCCTTTCATCAGATGCAGTCTTCCTAAAATTTTGATTGTTACTTTAGGGCAACAATACACAAGTACGGCCTTATGGCCATCAAATTTAGCCCCTTCGGCCCATTGTGGATTACCGAATTCTCACCACAAGGTTGCCCAGAATTTCTGATTTGCCAAATTTTCACCACAACGTTGATCAGAATTTCTGGTGTGCCATATTTTCACCTCTAGGTTGCTCAAGGTTCCCTTTGTCATTCATTATTGTAGAGATTCGCTGACAATGACTAAGATACATATAACCTTCCATTTAACTATTTGGATTAGCGGTGAGAAGAAGAAAAACACCTACCTTGTTCTGCTTTAAAATATCTTTGGCTTGAGCTCTCATGGGCAAATTGGCAGTATTTCTGAATCTCCTCTTTTTATTCTTCACCACATTACAAAGTTTTCGCCATCTGGCAAGCGCTTCTGAAGAAGAATTTTTCGATTTCACTTCAAATTGATTCAAATAATCCTCCATCCTCTCCAATTTCCCAGGTAAACAGACAATAAAGTGCCCGATATCGATACCCTGCCGCTCTCTTTGAAGAGGCGGGTATGTTAATATCTACTGAATCGAGGCTCACAATGAACTTTCTTTGTATATTGAAGTTAGATTAATGTAAGGATTTTAGGGGATTTCGGAAAACTCACAGAATCCTCGGACCATTTTTGAAGATCAGGTTTGATTTTAATTTGAGTTCCCAACTTGATACTATTTCCGTTTTTTCATTCAATTAGAAAGCAAAACATGAGAACCCGATTCATGCTAAGTCCCGTTTCCGTAGCAGCAGCCACCGAGAGTGGGAAATGCCCATTATATTTGATAGTGCAAATGGCAGTTATGAAAACTAAGTTTGGTATTCTGCGTGTATCATTCAGGCCGACGAATAACATCTCGTGCATGAAGTCGGACCGTTCGGCGAGTGACCTTTCGGTGGCACCGGGCTAAATTTGATGGCCGTATAAGTGTTTATGCAATTATTTTACCGTAAATCCGATCAAGGGAATAATTTTCGACGAACCTCGGAAATTAAAAGCATTATACTTACTAATTGTATGTATATATCTGATCCATAAAATGTGTCTCTCTACTCCATATTTCTCGAAGGGGAATGTTGAATAAATGAACCATGAATTTTTTTCATTACAGGCATGGTAGTCAAATTTGCCCCAATATGGCACGAATGGTCGTTTTAATGGATGAAAAGCTATGGTCTGTGCAGCGGACTAAATGCGCAATCGTGGAAAAAAAAAGTGAGAACCGCTGGAATTGAGATCGCTTTTTCCTATTGAAAAAGGTTTCAGTAAATTGGATGTAGTCATTTGCATTACTTTAAAGTGAATGGTGGGATCCAACGATGATATTGTCCAATAAAATTTGTTGAATGACCATTTGTTTGGTGCCCAAAGAGTCAACTTACTTTGTATGCTTCAATAATTATGTTGCATAAATAATTGATTTTCTTATAGACTTTCAACAATTTATAGATGATATTAATAATTTTGTTGACTGAATAATTATTTTCATTTATACTTTCAACAATTTATTCATGATATATTATTAATTTTGTTTGAGTTAAAAGTTAAATATTCTGAATAATTTTATACTTAATTCATATTTTTAAATGGTAAACAATTATCTAATTTTTATTGGTTAAATCTACCTTTGATCATTGAATTAGGTGATGTTTAAGAATGGTTTCTTCCTATTACATGGATGGTATTGTTATAATAGTTCTTTAAGTTTTCATTTTTATTGGATTGGTGAATATTTGAGAATTCAAATCCATGATCAAAAGGAAATGGGGTTTCTATTGTGTTGTATTGATGCTAAGGGTTATTGGCTCCTTCAAATTTGTGAATTTAACCCATGATCAACAAGAGAGTCGACTTCTTATTGTGTTCCATTGATGTTAAGAGTTCATTGACTCCTTTAAATTTGCTCCTTAATAGATTAAGTTGAACTTACATGTTTAAACCCTACAATAGATAAAAAGTGGAGTTCCTATTGTATTCCATTAAGGTTGAGTGTATATTCACTCCCTCAAATATACCCATTATTATGTTGCATTGAGTTGGTCGATTTAAACCATGTATTTGATGGGGAATGAAGCCTTTATTATGTTCCATTAAGATCAAGAACCATTGAATCCTTCAAATTTATTCCACGTTTTGTTAATAATATAGATTAAATAAATTTATGATATTAAATTATTTTTCAAAATTAATTAATCATACTAAAAGATAGACTCTCCACAATGATAATAAATTATTTTTCATATGATGATCATACATAAAAAATAAAAATAAAAATGATAATCAATATAATTAAATATAGAAGTAAAATATATAAATATAAAATAAATATAAAACAAAACAAATAAAAAAATTATTTATTATTATGTCAACGCTAAAAAAAACCCAAAGAAAGAGGAATCCAAAAAAATAGAATATTCTTTAAATATTGTCTTCTTATCTTCTCAAAATCAATAGTTAAATTTCTAATTTTTTTCCAATAAATCTAAAAACATGCAAATATTAAAGAAACAAAAAACCTAAAAAATTGAAAATAGCATGTAAAAGATTTTATTTTAGCACGGGTGTCTATAGGAAGTTCACAAAGAAAAAAAAACAAGTTAAAAATCCAAAAAATAGAATATTCTTTGACTATTATCTTCTTATCTCTTTTCAAAAATCAATAATTAAGTTTCTAATTTTTTTCCCAAATAAATATAAGACATGCTAATATTACTATATTATTAAAAGCCACATGTAATAGATTTTATGTTACTATCTATTATATTAAATAAATAATAATATAATAATAATAATAACTATTATATTATTATTAGTATTATATTATTATAATTACTAAAATATTATTATTATTTTATTTATTAATATTATTAATATTAGTATTATATTATTAATATATAATATTACTATTATGTTCTTATTTAATTATTGTTATATTATATTATTTCCTTATTATTAGATTATTATATTTCATATTTGTTTATATTATTATTAGTATTAGCATTATTTTATTATTACTCTGTGATTATTAATATATATAATATTACTATTATTTTATGTTTTTATCATTGTATTATATTATTTAGATATAAAATCTACAATGCATATTGATTATTTTAATGTTTTTGTATAGAAATAAAACTGATTTATTTACTAAAAATATAATAGGTTAAGGTTATGATAAATAGGGTTAAAATTAGGGTAGGGTTAGGGTTACAATTATGGTATTGGGTTAGGGTTAGGGTTAGTTTAGGGTTACAATTAGGTTTTATGATTTAGAGTTTAGGGTTATGTTTATAGTTACAATTAGTTTTATGGTTATGATTGAGATCACAATTGGGTTAGGTTATACGTTAGGGTTAGGATTAGGGTTAAAGTTAGGGCTATAGTTAGGGTTAGGGTTATGAGATATAAAATTTTGATTACAATTAAAGTTAGGGGCTATGAGAAATAGAATGAGGGTTAGGGTTGGGGTTAGAGTTAGGGTTAGGCTTACAATTTGAGTTAGGGTTAAGATTATGGTTTAGGGTTTACTATTTAGGTTACAATTAGGGTTAGGTTTAGAGTTAAGGTTAGGGTTAGGGTTATCAAAATAGAATTACAATTAGGGCTTGGGTTAGGTTTATGAGAAATAAAATTAGGGTTAGGGTTAAGATTAGAGTTAAGTTAGGGTTAAAATTATGGTTTATGGTTTAGTGTTCATGTTAGGGTTAGCATTAGATTTAGAGTTAAGGTTAGGGTTATGAGAAATAGGGTTAGATTAGGGTTTATGGTTTAGGATTTAGGGTTAGGTTTAGAATTATGATTATGGTTCAGATCACAAAAGGTGTTAGGGTTATGGTTTATGATTACAGTTAGGGATTTGGTTAATAGGGTTAGGATTATGGTTTATGATTAGGATTAAGGCAAGGTTAGGGTTATTATTATGGTTAATGATTTTGGGTTTAAAGTTAAGTTAATAATTATAGTTAGTGTTATGATTATGGTTAGGATTAGAGATGCATTTAGAGTTAGGATAATAGATTAAGATTTATTGTTAGGTTTAAAGTTACCTCTTCAAAATGAATCTCTTGATATATATATATATATAAATGAAATGAAATTATTATGATCCTTCGAGCCGTAAAATAACAGCAGCTACACAGGCTAATAAGGAACGATGCGAGAGTCCTCATTTGGGTGATTTCTAAACTACTGTCGATCAAACAACTAAGCCGAGTTTGAAGCTCTTTTTCTTGATTTGAAACTTTGTAGAGATTAGGGGTTGGATAATGTTAACGTGGACGGTGAGTCGATGCTATGTATCAATGTCGTTCAGGGGCAGAGCTCAATAAATTGGAAACTGAGGAAAAAACTCGGCGTGATCATCGCCCTCCTCAATTTAGAGACTTTTCAATACGGCATATCTTGAAGGAATCGACCAGGACAACAGACTTTTGGCGAATCATGGATATGATCAAACTAATAAGATTATCATGTCAAATCAAATAATCAGATGAACTGGCCTGACTCAAATTGTGAGTACGGATTTGGCTCCAAATCTCATTGGCGGCAGATGCAATGGCTATTAGTCCTGTCATCACCTATGTATCTCCCAGGATGGGAGATACATAGGTGATGACAGGACCTGGGAGATACATAGGTGATGACAGGACTAATAGCCATTGCTCTCTACGATGGCCGATTGGGTGGAGTTCGACAGGGCTATGTGCAAGTGCAGAGCCGAGGTGACTTCGATGCAACTGAGACGGTTGTTCTTCATTAAGAACCTAGAAATGGAAATCGCAATCATGGAAGTGCATGGCGTCCTTAAGCTAGCTGTTGGTCACTATCACGATCACATCTGGTTGGTGATCCTGGGTATTCTCGTGGATATAACGAGCAAGAAGAAAATGTTGGGCAAGCTTGCGGCTGGAAACTTTTTGCAGGAGCCTTGTAAGAAGAAAGCCATTGCTGATATATCAAATTTTGAGCGAAATCACTCTTCCCAAGCCTACAGTGGAGTCATAGACCCAAAGGAATTTAAGGCGAACAGCGTTCCAAAAAGATGCATTGAGTTATTATCCAAAGGCATTGGTGTACATGAAGCGGGGTGTGCTCTTTCTTCAATCTCCCTAATCTTATAAACTTTTCTGTAATCCTCGCCGATGACCCTTTCTAATATTAATAGAAAGGGAGCTACTCCTCGATAACAGCTTGCTAAAAACAATTATTAAAATATAACATATAAATATATAATATTTGTTATATTTTTCAACGAAAAAAAATTTGCCTAAAAGAATGCAAAGAAATTAATAGTACTTTCCATTTTATTAAGATGTCGGTAGGTCTCTATTTAGCCTAATTTGTTTAATTTTGATTGGAAATTGATGAAATAAGCATTCAGTTCCAGTTGGTTCGGTGGATCAGCCATTACAAGTGAGTTCAGAGCAGAGTCACAACCAAAACAGGGGAAGAAAAGGAATGATTTGTTAATCAGGAACAGAATCAGCCGAGACAAAATAGTCTTTACTATTTCGGCAGTAGGTAAGAATGTAACGCACATGAACATGCACAGCTTACCTTTATGGCAGGGGCAGAAATTGTCCCACATATGACAAACATAGCAGGTGCAAAGGTTAGGTGGTGGAACTCATGCTGTAAAACTAAATTGCAATGCAATTTCACCTCTTCATAATATCCCTTTCCATATGATACAGGCTTCCAAAAATTTTGATAGTCTGCCTAAAATTCCCCTTTCATATGGTGCAGTTTTATTTTAGGGCAGAAATACATAAATACAGCCATATGGCCATTAAATTTAGCCCCTTCCGCCCATTGTGGATTCCAAATCTTCACCACAAGGTTGCTCAGAATTTCTAATCTGCCAAATTTTCAACCGTAGGTTACTCAAGATTTCTTTCTCATTCACTAGGGTAGAGATTCGCTGACAATGACCAAAATTCATATAACCTTCCATTTAATAATTTAAATTCGTGGTGAGAAGAAGAATGACACCTACCTTGTTCTGCTTTAAAATGTCTTTGGCTTGGGCTCTCATGGACAAATTTGCAGTATTCCTGAATCTCCTCTTTCTATTTTTCACCACATTGCAAAGTTTCCGCCATCTGGCAAGCGCTTCTTCTGAAGAATTTTTCGATTTCACTTCAAATTGATTCAAATAATCCTCCATCCTCTCCATTTCCCAGTTAAACAAAAAATGAAATGCCCGCTATCCCTTCCCTGCTGCTCTCTTTAAATAGGCTGGTATGTTAAAATGGACTGAATCGAGGCTCACAATGAACTTACTTGTATAGAAGTTACACTAATGTAACGATTTTGGGGGTTTTGGAAGACTCGCAGAAACCTCGGAATAGTTTTTAAGGAAATCAGGTTTGATTTTGATTTGAGTTTCCTGCTTGTGAATATTTCCGCTTTTCTAGCCGATTTGAATGCAAAACGTGAAAGCAGGACTCGTGGGAAGTCTTCTTTCTTTAGCACAAGCCGACTGACGCGTGAAATACCTTCCATATTTGACTACTTTAGATGAAAGAAAAAACCGTAGTAACTTAATACATTCCATTTTTTACTGCTTTAAATGCAAAAAACCGTCGATAACTTTTGGAAACTAAGTAGTTTGCTCGGTCTATAATTTAGGCCGCCCTAAATCATCTCGTGCATTAGATTGGACCGTTTCGCAGGTGGGTATTTATTTTGTAGTGCATGCCGGCCAGGGGCTGTAATTAATGACCATGGAAGCAGGGCTTAAATTTGATGGCCGTATGACCGTATTTAGAGATTTTTGTCGTATAATACAATCAAAAGTTTAAGAAGATTGTATCAGATGAAAGGAGAGATTTTGGATAGACTGTCAAAATTTATATAGAATTATAATGATATATATATTTGATTTATATATAATTTTACTTACACTAAGGTATATCATATTGTTTTAAGGGCACCTTTGAATAGATAATTGTCATTAAAAAATTTGTTGACAGGCAAGGTCGACCATCAAATTTAAGCCCTGATGGAAGGGGTTTCTACAATTATTTTACGGTAAATCCGATCAAGGGGTAAAAAAAATTTAAATTAAACCCGATCAAAAGTTTTAAGCACACCAATAAATTCTTGAGGTTTGATTAATAATTATATAATCTATAAAATATTTATGCATTTGAAGATGGACTTTAAATA
>VDFB02287975.1:0-12407 GCA_007258455.2 Sequoia sempervirens | reverse complement strand
TACCAAGTGGTGGATCACCTGTTTTTAATATTTTTCCCCACAAAAGGCACATAAATATTCACAGCAGCAGCCATCCTAGAACAGTTATGATGTCTACAGGACCATTCCTTGGCAAAATATACATCTATTTTTTTCAGCAGCACCTGCCAAGAAAATTCAGGAAGTTGCTTCCATGAGATGATTACATTGCCGTTATTTGTAAACTCCTTAACTTGGTTAATGCTATTTGACACAGATTGGACCCTTTTTATGATCTCGTAGATGTTATACTTGCAGCAATGCAGAGGGAACCTGTTTGCCAGAAACACAGTAATCAAACTCAAACTTGGGTAAGATTCACAGAGCTACTTGGCAAGATTTGAGGAAACCTGGAACCAACATTCCATGAGAGAGAGACTTGGAAAATTGAACAATATATACTGTATTGAATATTAAATGTTTTTGGGAGTTATCCAATTCTAAGAGAACTTAACTTCAAAGTTCATAGTGATCAAAATTTACAGATGCTCCTACAATGACTTCCTTTCAGTCTAAAAGTTCTTGCCCTACTGTTTGGAAGCCTTCTTGCAAATAACAGCATTCAGAAATGTGTAGAATGGCTTCTCTTCTAGTCATTGGTTTTTACAAGGACCATGATGAGTCTTCTTTCTGAACTTAGTGGCATCTGAACTGAAGTCACTGGATTCAATTATTTTCATGCAAATATTTGAAAACGTTGAATTTAAAAATCATTGAAACTTTAGTGTACACATCTGTGCTTTTTACTCTGATGCATACATACTTAAACATTGCCCTATAATTACTATGGTAATTTCTTTTTAAAAGGAGGAAATTCCTCTCTAGGATGTTTAATAATTGAGCTGGGTCTGTTTAGCAACAATAAGAAGTTGGATCCCAATGATCATAGTTTTAGCCTTTCAGGAGTGTAGGAAAATGGTACCGGATTCATTCTGGATCTTATGGCATTCTCTTTCCAGTTTGTCTTTTAACCATTGCCTATGCACATGACCTCATATATTCTATTTCTTGAAATGTTGGATTTTATCATATCATTTTCAGCTGATGAAGTTCTTTCAAACTTTTTGGCCACTGAATTTCAAGCTGAACCTGCTCTGGTGACTTAGCCTTAGAGGGACTTACCAGTCTTGGTGATACTGTCCCGATTTTGGGCCAATTGGCTAATTCATTTCAGTTTACACAGAGTCTTGGCTGGAAATGACTTGTACAGAGTCTGGTTGAGCCCTGTAACTAGCATTTGGAACAGAACTCAGGGCTCATGCTCCCCCTAGTTTGCATCACATGCCGATGTTAAACTTTTTAATACATGGTTTCTGTATGGCTGCAGGTTTTGTGTAAAATTATGTACCTTCTCTGTTTTCTGTTTGTATTTTCCAAATATCTGCTTTTTTGTGTATTTACATTTTACATCTCTAGTATCTTGGGATTATGGTTATAGTTGACTCAAGGAAGTTAAAACTGATGATAAGAAAAGTGTATTGTTGATGTTGTGAACTACAATATTTAGGTCCATGAAGTTTTCTCTCAGATTGAAACCATGATGTTAAGTATAATATGTTATCGGCACTTGGAAATGATGCTGTTTGTGTATGCTATTGCTCAGACAATATATGAGGATGTGTATGCTATTGCTCAGACAATATATGAGGACTGAATTCTTTGTCCAGTGTATTTACATTTTACATGTCTGCTATGTTGGGATTATGGCTATGGTTGACTCAATGAAGTTGAACTGATGATAAGAAAATTCTATTAGTGATGTTGGGAACTATAGTCTTTACGTCTATAAAGTTTTCTCTCAGATTAAAACCATGATGCTGGGTATAATCTGTAATTAGCCCTTGGAAATGATTCTGCTTCTGTATGTTACCTCTTGGACGATATAGGGGCACTTAAGTCTTTGTGCACTACTGTATCAGCATCAGTAGCTTTGGGTTCTATAGTTGACTGTGAATGACCTGCATGTTCTTGTTATTAATGTGTTAAGTCTTTTATTTCTGGTAGAGTCAATACCATGTAGGTACCTAGTGAACTTGCAAACAAGGAGCTGTCATCCCAAATATGCTCTATGGTTGGCACTGAGACATGTAATGAATACGTGGATTTATGACTGCATGAAGATTAAGCTTGCATGTTTACCTTGTTCTTCTTTGGGCTTTCACTTTCAGGCTTAATTTCTTAGATAAATTCTAATTATACTAGGGGTAGAGACATAGAAAAATGTTCTTGCTGATTAGCAGTAACCACTTCTATGGTTTCATTTTTGACATAAGTTCTTTTCGTTTATGTCCTTTCACCTTGGAATAAACTCTGCTATATATGATTGCCTCTTTTGGATCATTTGATCCATTAACCTTTCTATTTATAAGAACAGTAGACAGTTGCAATTTGAATATGAGAAAGTCAAAATGCTCAATTTAACAAAGTATACGTGGATGATAAGGAATGCAATGACTAGATATAGCTATGGCTAAAAGTAATAATGTTAGTACCAACACAAGATGAACTGAAATACATTTATAGGAGTACGTACTTAACTGTGGAGGTAATATACAAGTCTTGAACAAATAGAAACTTAATTGAAGTCGGTATTCATCAACTCTGTAATTGATCTACAAGGGTCCCCTCGATATGAACTTATTTCATGTACCAGTATAACAACTTTCATTTTAATTTTAGCTGATGTGCAAGAATACATGGATATAATGTTTTTAAGTTTTAATTATAGATATACTGCTGTTTTTGCAAATTATTATTAGCTATTTTTTTACTTGGGGCAATGTTTTGGTAGGTATACCTTAATTTGCAGACAAACGCAACCACAAAATTAGGTGGTTCAAAGAATAAATCTGCATTTCTGAAGAATGCTACAACCACCTTGCTTCACACAATCAATGAATCTGAGAAGATTGCATTTGTGGCCCATATCAACAGCTACCTTGAAGATGATTTGGTGATGAAAATATACCTTCCCATTGATCCTCTGACAAATGATCTTTTCGAGATTGTCAAAGATGGCATTCTTCTGTGGTATGCATAGTCAACTCACATATTTGGAACTTTGTATTTTATTGCAATCAATAATCATAAGGTAGGAATGAATTTGCTTGGCTATTAGTCCTATGTAGAGATCCTGGTTTTGCTTTTCCTCATTACTATCTGTTGTCATGGTTTACGAATGATGAAAATGACTCTTTTTGTATTTTTGTGGGCACAATGCAGTAAATTGATTAATGTGGCTGTTCCTGGTACCATTGATGATCGAGCAATAAATACCAAGAAGAATCTCAATCCTTGGGAGAGGAATGAAAATCATACACTTTGTCTCAATTCTGCAAAGGCAATTGGATGCACAGTAGTAAATATTGGAACACAAGATTTAATTGAAGGACGGGTAAGTAAAATAAACTAATTAGTAAATCCAATGCAACAGATTTTCTTAGCAAAAAATTCAAATTTGCTGAAAGTCTGTTTTTGGGGCTTTATGTATTACATGCTTGCATAATTATTCAGATCCTCAAATAGCTATAAGACTTCATAAGCTCAGCCAGCCAAACATAAAATGATCTTTTTGTAGCTTTAAACTAATGGATAAAAACACCATGTTGCTTACCCTTGAAATCCTTTGAGGGTTTTCCCACCTATCGGTAGTCTCCTTGGAGTTAGTTCTCAATGGTTCCTTTGACTGAAGAAGAATAGGTTGGAAACATCATGAATTTCACTTTCTTTTAATTTATGCATTTCTCTCAGTGCTAAGGAACTCCTGCTATGTTGTATAATTAAGAAATATTTGGATATGGATTTGATATCTTGATTGCCTAGAGTATGTATGAATTCACATAATTTCCATAAGCAATTTGAGCAAATAGAAATAGATAAGATACTTTTAACAAGGATTTCACAGGCTTCCTTTTCAAGAGTGAATGCTTGTTCTTATTCTTTCTTGTTATTTGTTCAAAATCTACATTGTAGGTCTCTAATCCAAAATTCTCTTTTAAGTGGTAACATGCTTTGATTTCATGAATATTTTGATGTTTTCTTCAGTTCTGTAAATTGCTTAAATGTACATGGCACTTTTGACTTTACCTTGATAATATATTTAATATTTTCTATATTATCTTGCAGCCACATCTTGTTCTTGGCTTGATATCTCAAATTATCAAGGTACATATACAGGAGCTTTCATATTTACTTTAGCTGGTAGGAGCAATGATCTGGTGTGGTGTAATTGATTTGCATTATATGTATAATCATGTCAAAAAATCCATGCTGCATTCACAAGACTTTTGAGTTCATTTTCCTGTGATATGGAGTTTTACAGTTGTTTTCAGTCTTGACATAAGGAGGATGCCATTGGTTGCTTCTCACCTATCTAAAATATTTTAATATGACAAGCTTCTAAAGTGTTGATGATTGTTCAAATTCAGATTCAATTGCTAGCAGACCTAAATTTGAAGAAAACACCCGAACTTGTTGAGTTGATTGATGATAGTAAGGTCTGGAAGAAGAAATTCATTCCTCTACACTTTATCAGTCTTTTTGAATCTTATGCTATTATTTATGAATTCCAATCTTAGTTGGATGCTGATAACATGCTTTTCTAAATCAAATTTATAGGATGTGGAGGAGCTCATGAATCTACCACCTGACAAGGTTTTGCTGAAATGGATGAATTTCCATCTTCAAAAGGCAGGTTACAAGAGAAATATTACAAATTTCTCTTCAGATGTAAAGGTAAATGAAAACTGAAACTTTAAATTCTTGTATTTTGGGTAGCCTGATTTTTTTTCTCATATGAATTGGACTTGGTTACAGTAAAACCCAATTTATGATTCTCCAAGTTTGTTGAAGGATCCTTAACCTCTTTTGTTTATGCATGAAGATTGCTTGGAATTTCTGTTTTTTGCCAAATTGTCTTTCAGAAAATCACAACTTGGCACCTTGCAAGTGATTTCCTCAACCGTTTAGTGTTTTGAAGACCTGAAAAAGCTTTACATTGCATTATGCTGTGTAAGGGGACATGTTTGTGAGTCCGATGTTGTCATTTGAAAATTATTTGAGTTTTTAATGATGCATCTAAACATTTGTTTGTTTCTAAAGGTGTTTTGTCTACTTAATTTCTATAGCCCACTCTGGATATACTTTCTGTGGGCACATGAATTTATGTGCATGAATTAAACTGTTTTTGCAACATCTTTAGCGCTTGAGTAAAAGTTGTACTGTTCTCCAAAAATTTGGCATTTATAGCTATCTAAACTTATGGATACTTGTATGATGATTTACTTTTTTTAGAAAGAACTTTTTTGAATTGGGGCCTATTCATGGTTTTTTATAAGTATAATGTCAGTGAATTTACCAATGCTAAAACAAATTTAACCAGTATGTTTAGCTCTTCTCTCCAAAGATTATCTGCTTCATTTTATTTATTTTTTGATTGATGCAGGATGGAGAAGCTTATGCTGTTCTGTTAAATGTTCTGGCACCAGAGTATTGCAGCCTTACTACCCTAGATACTAAGGATCCAATGGAAAGGGCAAAGATAATTCTATCCCAGGCAGAAAAAATGAGCTGTAAACGATATTTGTCTCCAAAAGATATTGTGGAAGGGTCTCCAAATCTTAATCTTGCATTTGTTGCTCACCTTTTTCATGAAAGGTAAGAGTGAATCATAATGTAATGCTGGTTCTTTTAATGTCACTGCATACTTTTCTGTCAGTTTCAAGGAAGCATTTTTTAATTTTTTGATAGCGTATATTACTAACTTGTTTGTATTTAGAACATGGGGGGTGTATTTAAGCTGAAGAAAAACATAAATTGAAGATGGTTCCTTTAACCTCTTTGACTTTCACATAAACTTAAATACTTTGACTTTCACATAAATTGATTACTTTTTAGAAAAATCCATATTATCAATGATGCCACTAGATATCTAAAGACACTATTTCATCAATAACTTGGTAATAATAGAACAATCTAACTGTATCGAGAAGTTAGTTTGATCTTCATACCAACCTTTTACTAAGGTGAGGAGTTAAGAGTATAATATCAGTTCTTTTATATCTCTTTTGAACAGTGACTACTTCTCTTTCTTTCTAATTCAATTTGATGGGAAGAGAGAAGTCATAGTTATACATTGTTTCATTTATGATTACTGAGGCTCTGCCAGCCTTCCCTTAGTAAGAGTACATAGCAAACGAAACCAACAAAAGATGGTAGGATGCTGAAGGCCAAAGATATTCCCTGTTTATGGTTTGAATCCAAAGGTTGGTGGTGAGTCTGACCTTAGCATCAGAAAGCTATCTCACAGTCTTAAGTGCCTAGCACCTCACACCATATTCTTGAAAGCCATTGTGCAGTCTTAGTGCACCAAATCTATCTTAGGAGGAACCCCAAGAATATGGTGCATGAATGGTTAACCTCAATGACAAGATGGCATGGTGGGCCAGAACTTGGGGTTTGCCATCCTATGCTTTTATTGTCCACAGCTGTTTTATCCATTTGTTCAGTTGCCGAAGCCCAATCATGAAATTATGATTTGGTGCTTTAAAGGATGATCTAAGATGTAGCGGAAATGCTTAATAAACTGAATTTCTTATCATATTCATTGTTCTTATGCTATCATATGCTACAGAATAAACTTGATCAAAGTAATGGATTCATCTTACACTACCGAGATCTGATCTTACTGTATGACTGGCTTTGGGATTTTCCTGGTTACAAGTTAGCACTTTCTTGCTTATTTCATGATTCAAATTATATATTGTCGAGTACCTTAAGAGTACTAATACAGCAAGCTGTCTTTATTCATATCTTTGTGTGGTTCTTGGAGTTTCCTTCCATTAAATATTGATATTTGCTGCCAGCATTGAACAACATGCTGACATGGTTAAACATTTCAATTGTCTTTGCTTATTATCTGAGTTATATGATAGAAAGGTAACTCCTTTTCTATTAGCTTGTTTTCTCGTATTAGCTCTCCTGTCATCAACACATGGTGAAAGGGTCTCATAGAAAGCGAATGCAACTATCTGTGGGGTAAATCTACCCACTTGAAACCTTTTATAGAGGAGCACAGCCAATCAAGTAATCATGAGACAAACTGCAGTGGGACATATTTTGAATGCAAGCATTCATTACAGAGTATACTACGTAAAAGAAGTCATAGTTGGCCTTTGCATTTACAGGATTTTTTGGTATCTAAATCAATGAAGAGTCTATTGAAAGAGATATCTATGCCAGAGTCTTCTTGTACAACTTGTACATTCTAGAGATAGTAGATGCTTTACTCTTAATGATTCCAGTTAGTATCTCTAGCTTCCTAAAATTCTTAACAACTCATAATGTATGCCTAGATTCACTTTCTGGTTGAAGGATCTACACTAACATGTTCTCATTTTGTTTTTTTCTACATTAAAGTGTTGGATTTTTGGGTCACTCAGCTGTTGTTCCTAGGTGTAGAAAATTAGCAGAAACATCTTAAATTTATTAAACTATATTTAGCTTTCCTAAATTTAGGACACCATATTTAGTGTTATCTTTCCTAAGTTTAGATGTTATATTTTTCTTTTCTGTTTTATTCAGGTCATGGGAGCATTTAGCTTTCCTATTTTTAGAGAGATTCTAAGTGATGGAAAACACTATAAGGATCCAGCTTTAATTAGTGCTTTAGTTCTATTTTGTGGATCCAAGTGAATAGGTCTATTTACTGACCATGGGCATTCACTTTTGTCAACACAGAAAAATTCAGAATAGAAGAATATTTCAGACAGCAAGTAATGTAATATGATCTCAATTTTTGTTCATTTTTTTATTTTGTACTTTTAGCAGATGTTTTTGGGAGGTTAATGTACTAAGAAAACAACAGTATTAATTGAAGTTTTAGTTTGTAGTTAGGACCTAGGGTTATTTTGACTACAGATTCAGCTTACCATGGTTTGAATTTTAATATAGCATCAGAGCACTATTACTAAGATCTTCTACGTTCATGAATGGAATATACTGCTACATTTGAGGAGTTATAGGAAAATTTTAATAACTTTAGTGATTGAAGTATCTTGGAAGCGTGAAAGGTTGTAGGATGTGATGCCTTGGTTGCTCATGGAGTGTTGATCTACACTTGTGATAGGTTGCTAATCTAATTTTATTTCAATTAGTTTATTCAATTTCAACATGTTTGAATGGTTGCAAACATGACTAGTCTTGGTCTTAGAGAATACGACCACCTAGAGGGCGCTTCATATTTTACTCCTTGGAAGTGCAAGTTGTAGATGTTGGAAGAAGTTGACCTTTGGGTCTATGTGGAAACCATGTTGACACCTCTAGCTGATCTTGTTTATTTGGCTGAATATAACAAGATGGCCAAGGCAAAGTGTATCATCTTGAATTTTGTAAAGGATTATTTGATTCCTCGCGATTGCTGAAAAGAAATCAACAAAAGAGATGTATGATGCCTGACCACTCTTTATCAAAGTGTGAACATCTCCCACAAGATGATCTTGAGCAACAAACTCAATGCCATATGCATGAGTGACACGAACTAGTAGCCACCTTTGTAATGAAGATCATAGAACTTCATAATCTGCTTGCAATAATTGGAATTAAGGTGGAGTATGAAAAGTTGGTACCCATATCTTTAAATGTGTTCTTTCCATGTTGGGAATTCTTTGTTTATGCTTGTGAGAAGCTTCCTATCTTTGAGAATCTTTGGAATGATTTTGTCAAGGAAGAAACCAAATTTGAAGCTAATTTAGTCAAATTGGATTGAGAAGATGAAGAAAAGTGGAAAGAAAGAACCTAGGTAGATTTAGCAAGAAAAGCACCAAGATACAAATATTTTACAAGGGAAGAAAGATTTGAGCCATATCAAGTGTTTCAAGTGCCAAAAGTTTGGTCACTTCAATTCTTGATGTCTTGAGAAGAAGGAGAAGGGCAAGGAGTGGCAATGATATAAGTAGTTTGCAAGGAATGCAAGAGCTTTAGAGGTGGACAAGATTTCATCTCGGCTTGAGACTACCTTGTCCATAGTTTCATGCTTTTTAACTAACACTATTTTTGGTGCAAGGTGTTACGTGGATTGTGGGGCATCTAAACACATGATCTTCAATAAAAAGGTTTTTAGTAGACTTTAGGAGTAGAAGGCTGGTACATAGGTAAAATTTGGTGATGATAATCTTTATATTCTTCAGATTCATGATTTCAGTTTCAACCATGACAGGTTTGAAGTGTGTGGCTAAATTTGATGATCAACAAGTTATCATAAAAAATTGCAGCCAAGATCCAAAGCAAGTATTGGCTAGAGGTGTTCATGATTGCCTTTATAGGCTGATTGCTGATTCAATCAAGCAGACAACCTTGATACATGTTAATGACAAATTGTGTGAGCTTTGGCACTAGAGGTTTGGCCATTTGCACTATGAAGCTCTACCTCTTGTGAAGGATATGGTGCATGAGTTATCTGACTTCAATGTAGACAAGATTGCTGTATGCAAGGGATTTGCACATGGCAAGCACATTAAGACTATTTCTCCAAGCAACAATCATATATTAAAAGAAATTCTAGATTTGATCCATTTAGATGTTTGTGGACCTATGTTAATAGTTCATTGGCTAGAAATATTTACAATGTTTCTTTCATTGACAATTTTTCAAGAAAGCTTGGATTTATTTCATGAAGACCAAAAATGAGGTCTTTGGGAAATTTCAAGTGTTTAAAGTTTTCGTGAAAATCAAATTGGTGTAAGGATTAAGGTGTTGATGTTTGACAATGGAGATGAGTATATCTCTAAGGATTTTAATGCTTTAAGGACCAAGTTTGAACCCTCTAGCAAGGGTGTCTTTGTGCGATACAATGAGCCTTCCAAGGATTACAAGATCAAATGTTTTATCGCAAAGAAAAATAGTAATGAGCAAGGATGTTAAGTTTGATGAGGATGCTTGGTCCTCCATCCCTTAAGAGCTTCCCATGGAGATTGAGGACAATGAACAACTTAGTATTCTAAGTTTTGATCAGAAAAACATCTCAACCTCATTTAAAACAGCCAGGAAGCCTAAATGGCTTATCCAAACTTTGTAGGAGGCACAAAAGCAAATATGATCACCAATCTGTTTACAGAGCAATCCATCCACGTAAGAAGTTTCCAAGTTATGTTGTTTCAATTTCTTCCATCATTGATGATGAGCCTTCCATTTATAAGGAGGCAATCCTAGAGTAGGTATGGTGAGATGCCATGACTAAGGAGTATAACTCAATTATTTAGAGTGCTGTTTGGGAGATTGTTTCAAGATTAGATGGAAAGACAAAGTTGATTCCAAGCGGCTGTACAAAGTGAAGCATGTACAAATGGGAACATAGAGAAATGCCAAATTTGTTGTACATGGGTTATTTTAGTCTTGTAAGTGGATGATCTTATCTACTTATTTTCTAGTTGTGAGACTATCTAGCTTTGAAGTTGCTAACAAAACTTACTAACCAAATGTTGGAGGCTACAATAGTTTATTGGAGCAATCAGATTTGCATCAAGCCATCTAAAGAATCCAGTGTTTCATGATTGCTCCAAGCATATTGATATTCATTATCATTTTCTTAGAGACATAATTCATAAGGGAGCAATAATTCTTTAGTATGTTCCTTCAGATGAGCAGGTTGCCGACATTTTGAACAAGCCCCTGTCAAAAGGAAGTTTGAAATATTTAGAGAGAAGTTGGGGTTGATGGAGAACACCTTTCTTATAAAAAGGGAATGCTAGATTTTTAGGTTGCTTAGTTGTTGTTCTTGGGTGCAAAAAATTAGCAGAAACATCCAAAATTTTGATACCATATTTAGCTTTCCTAAATTTAGGATATTACATTTTGTATTAGCTTTTCTGAATTTAGGCATTATTTTTTTATAATTTTTTTATTTTGGGCATAGGAGCAGTTAACCTTCCTACTTTAACAGAGATTCTCAGTGATGTAAAATGTGATAAAGCTCAAGCTTTAGTTAGTGAAATGCTCTATATTCAATTCTATAGGGAAGAGGAAATGTTATTCACAACCATACCTTAGGAGGACAATAATGAAAATGCCTCCATGATCAAGGAGAAGCATGAGAAGACATAGTTTTATTTTAGCCAAGATCTCTGCTTTCTTTGCATGTCAATAAAGGTCTGGACTCCTGGAGACTTTAGAACTGACCTTGGCTTGCAAGTTATTTTAATTTGTCTTCTGGATGCTCTTTTTTGATATCTGTTTGTCTTATTTACCATGTAAAAGGGAATCATCCCATTTTTTATCAATGAACTTCAAATTTATCAAAAATAATTTAAGTTTTATTTGAATTTTATATTAGCCATGTCCCTTGCTAATTGTAAATAGCATTTTTTTCACCCATGAATTCATTGTCCTCAATAAGGATTCTTTGAATAATGTTGGAAATTAATTTCTTTTAAATTTTTTACAATTGCTCAAGTTTTTTTCAACTCTGTAACTGCAACCCTTGTGAAGAAGGGTTGTCATAAACAAGTAGTTGACCAGTCCAATTTGTTCTAAGTGAGGATCTCTCCAATGAAAGTGCTTGGCCTAGATAAATTATGGAAAATATTGGTATAATTTTTTCTGTCACATTTTTTTGGTGTATTTATGTTCCATTTCTGCAATTTTCCCATGTGTTTTCACATTTCATTTTTGATATATTTGGAGCTTATTGGGTGGGCCATCTTGTCCATGCAAATATTCCACTAACATGAAAATCTCACTGAATCTATTTGGTGGGTGGATTACATGTCCATATTGTTTCTGCTTTGGTCCACATTATTCATACTTAGTACAAAACAAGGACTAATACTGCTGTATGATTCATGACAGTGAGTGGTTTTAGTGATTATCTGAAGCATTGTGGCATCTGCACTCTCATGAAAGGGTTGAGAGTTCTAGTAGTGTAGTGAATTTTTTCATCTAATGTTGAAAACCGAGCTCCTTTTGCAAATGAATTCATACAACTCTTGTATTTATTATGATGCTTCAGGAATGGATTGTCAGTCGATTCAAACAAGATATCCTTTGCAGAGATGATGAATGATGATGTGCATGTTTCTAGAGAAGAGAGAGCTTTCCGCTTATGGATTAACAGTCTTGGTATTGACACATATGTAAATAGTGGTTTTGAGGATGTTCGAAATGGGTAAGTATGAACTGGTCAACTATCATGACTCTATTTGCATTTGAATTGCAAGACATTCTTCATTATGTCCCTGTCAATTTTATTTCCTTTATTTCCTTGTCATTTATAGCTTTCCACTTTGTTGCAGATGGGTCCTCCTGGAAGTGCTTGACAAAGTGGTCCCTGGTATTGTAAACTGGAAACAAGCAAATCGGCCTCCCATAAAGATGCCGTTCAAGAAAGTGGAAAATTG
>VDFB02287974.1:0-23766 GCA_007258455.2 Sequoia sempervirens | reverse complement strand
GTCGACCAAGACTAGAACATAATTCTCCAAACCAACAAATAATCCTGAAAGAAAACACCTTCTGAATCTGAGAACACATTAATTTCCAATCATACCACCAACATAGAGACTATCAACCAAAACCACAACATAAGAATATTCACCTTAATAAAATGCAGAGTCTCCCACATAGTATGCCAAGCAAGGAACAACAGTAGAATATAGAGTTGAACTCTGTCAGAGATAACTTTCTGCTCACAACTAAAAATGTCTCAATATCTAGGATATAGCTATCTAAATGAGTCAAAATAACATGGTTAAGAGATTAGATTCATATCAGATCTTGTGGTGATTTCCAAACTCAAATACCAACACACTAATCCATCACAAAAGGGAATTACTGACAAAGAACAACTTCCAATAAACCAAGTAGAATTCTGATAGAGTTATCATCATGTTGACATCAATGAAAACATAGAAACAACCAATCCAAACCATCCAAGCTTCATTCTCATGTTGCAAGGCCCAACAGCTATACCTATAAGAAGCAAAGTAAGTTTTCCCTTTTGGGTTGGTTAGTTCTACTCTAGCTCCACTCCTTGTTTTGGACTTAGAACCATCAAATTTGAGGGTCCACAGTTGGTCTTGGCTTGGGGATTCTTTCTTTAGGTCAATCCCAGATGGTTTCTTAAAAGAAGTAGGTGGTGGCTCTAACTAGTTTGAGATGCCAAGGTTAGGGGATGGCTGTAATTGAGGACTGTTAGGTACTTCATTTAGATTAAACATGTGTGTAGTTTGCAATTTTCCTTTCCTTTGAGTAATTCCTTAGGAATTGGAAGATTAGAAGGGGTAGGGGTACCTAACAATTTCTGGGGCTCTCTAATATTAATTTGTAGATCAGAAGATGGGGTGTGAGTTTGATAAGCAAGTAATGAGACTCCTTGTGTACTTTTTGTTTCTGTCAAAACAATCATAGCATTAGTTTCAGATGGAAACTGACTTGGGGACATTGTAAGACTATTGTTGCAAGTATCTCCTAATTGATAAATGTGGTCAAGGATATCTAAATAGGGTTGACACATTAACTTAGAATGATTTTGATAGTGGAACCAACACCAATTCAATAGTAACAAACTCCACAATTCTACCTCTTCTCCTAGAACCAACTTGTCTTGTTGCAATTTTTGAATTAACACTTGTTGGTTAATAGTAGTCATAGGATCACTATTTGCTAAAGGTTGTGAGTAATCATAATTAGGTATTGAAAAGGTCAAGACCTCATCCCTATTATAAACACCTATTTTAATTTCAAAATAGGATACTTCATTAGGATGGTCATACTCTGTGATAATGTGCTTCAAGAAAGGTTCACTTTCTATCCTAATCTAAGTTGGCATACCCTTCCATGGCAGCCACATGTGTAAGAAGTCTAATGAAAGGTAACCTACTATAGCCTTCATCAAATCCCTACCTAACAACATGCCATACTTTTCAGGAATGTTAGCAATTTGGATATCCATATAAATTTGAATATGATCCAATCTATACGTGCACATTTTAAAATTCCCCTACCGTGTTAACCTCAATTTTATCCAACTGTATAACCTTTTTATGAGTTTGAACTAGGGTTAGGCCCAATTCATTACAAATGGAAAATGACATAACATTACCTAAGGATCTAGAATCCAATAGGTAGTTATGTAATTTCTTCCCGAAGATTCTTAAACTTAATATGAATGGTGGTGTCCCTGCCTTTCCCCTATATAGAGTTGCATTCGCCTTAGCAGTTGGAGTCATATTTTCTTTTCCCTGTGACTGGTTTGCCTCAGCCAAATCCTTCAACACAAGTTCACATTAAGCAGGACACCACTTTAGGACATCAAAGAATGAGAGAGAGGTCCTTTGCTTCTGCAGTTCTGAAATCAAATCATATTCCATGTTATTACTATATTGTTGTTTAGGAAATAAAGTAGAATTACCTTTGTTTGGAAACTCAGGTCGGCCTTTGGGTGGAGGTGGATTGTTATATGCTTTCTGATTAGGGGGGACCATATTGTTAGTAGGGGTAGATGTGGTGAATGGCCCCTTATTCTGATTTCTCAAAAAATGGCCTCCCTTTGCCTAAAAAGCTTAGGCATCATATGTATCCATTTCCATATCATTTTCCTCTTGCATGGGAAACTGATATTCCTCATCATAAGTCTTGAAGGCCATGGAGGTATCTATAGATCTGCCATTTTTTTAGCACTACCTTGCAATAATTAAGAATTAACTTGAGCCATCTTGAACATTTTCTCCACCTCTGAGCAATTAACTTTAGAGTGTGTGGTAGTATCATGAAACCTGCACCAATTAGTCATGAATTTTAAATCTGCAACATTTGTAATGTATGTTTTATCTTCATTGGCGTGCTAATTATGAGGAACCCCTATGTTATTTGGTCTAGTGTGCCACTATATATTTTTGGGTCTCTAGTTGTATCCCCTATTCTGATTCTAATAGTTCTTGTTCTGGAAGTTTCTTTGATTCTAGTTAGTGTTGTTTTGGTTGGAGTAGTTGTTTTGATTGGAATACCCTCCCTGATTTTGATATTGGTTTTGGTTTTGAGGGGGGTTCAATTTGAACTAGGCCATCTCATTAGTCACTTGAGACAATTTTTTCTTTAGAGTTTCCAACTATGTTGTCAAATGAGCAGTAAACTCATTTTATGCAGTTGTTGTAGCTGATGGGTTGATTGTTGTATTCAATCCTTCAGTGTGATTTTGATAATTTTTTTGTTGTTGGGAGGAGTCCAAGGTTTCATCATTAAGCCATGGAAATGAGGGTGGAGGATGTAATTTAGCCAGGGGTCCATAGTTAGAATTGGAAATTCCTAGTACAGTGTTGAATAATGGGGTATTGTTGTTCATTACCTGGTTGAGTGCAACCATTTTGTTAGGCATGCCAAGATATCCTAATGATGGTAGTGCACCTCTTATATTTCTAGTTTGAGGGGTAATTTGATGTTGTAGTTTAATAGCCAGATGGTAAAATTTGGACAGTGAATTAATTTCTATGGGAAGGTATGTCCTTTGTAAAAATAAGCCAGTCAAGGGATCTATGGCCTTGAGGTATGCTTGAATGGTGATATTTTCAGCCACTATATAAGGTGATTGCAGTTGCCTATACATCCTTTGGAACAATGTATTGAATAGAGGTAGGGGTTCATGGGGTTCCTTTCTAATCATGGCAAACTGATGGTACAAAATAGTTGGGTCCACATAGACCCTTTATTGATTTATGAAATTATCCTCTAGATTGGTCCAACTAAGAATGGATTCGGTGGGTAGGTTAAGGTACCAGTTGTAGGCCATATCTCCCAATGAATAGGGAAATAGTCGACATGCCACATTGTGATGTGCTATCTGGGTTGGAGTGCAGGCATATTTAAATGCTAGAATGTGCTCTTCTCCACTTCGAGACTCCTCGTGGGCATATCTAGGAAAAAAATTCTCAAGATTTTTGGGCATCTCATGGATACCACCAGGGATGACTCCCAGTGGTGAGGGATTATTTACAAAGAATTCCATCAGTGGTGGTGGGTTAGGCTGTGCTAGCTATTGTATTAATGGAAACCCTAGAGGGGTCACTACTGGTGTTAATGGTGGTGGGATTGGAGTCCTATGCATTCTAGGTCGAGTAGCAGATTGGAGTTCAACTAATGACTATGGATTGGGAGCAAATCTCAAAACTCATTCAAACTTGTTCGGTGAAAAGGACCCAATTCACTCTAGTTTGTTCCTTCAGCCCCTCCTTCTAACACCAATTCTGTTGATGGTCAAAATAACATAGCAACATTAAACAAAATATCTCTATTCTATTTCTCCTAAAAAAGACAGTTAATCTCAAACCACCTATCTTCCAAGGCTTCGGTAGTTGGTTATCACTGATGCTGTCATCATTCAGTGATTCATGTAATTGTAATATTAAAGCGTCCTTTGATGGTAAAATGATACAAACTGGGTATTACAAAGTAATCTAATAGGGAGTTTTCAAATAAGCAGAAAAAGATAGATCAAGGACTTAGGATAGAAAGATGTGAACACATATTTCCTTAAATTCAGACATGTAATTTCCATAACGAGCCATTTCCTAATTAATTAAAAGTGTAAAATGAAATAATTCACGAAAGGTTCATGCAATCACATTCATCCACAATGCAAATTTTATATGTAACACCATTCATCATCACTTTTTATTTTAGAATTAATTTTCCAATAACACACATCACAAGCTCATCACCAAAATTCAGAGATCAATAAACAACAAGAAAATATCATCCACATATAATACAATAGATAGTTTTGAATTTGGCCTCTTCTTATTGATTTTCACTAGTTTTAAGAAACATTTATGAACACCTAGAGTCACTGGTATATGGAAAACCATTGTCTATTGTCATCATCACTAAACTAACGAACTTCTGGAAATTAACTATTTGCATTAAAATTGTAAAATGTTTAATTGTCGTATAAAAAGCTATAAAAATGAAAGTATCTAATCTTAGGCAACAAATCTGACTTTAATTTTCTGACCTTTACAATGAGGAGAAATTTATAACTTATAGAAATAACTAAACACTAATTTCTCCTTTCAAAAATCTTGATCCATCAATCAGGGCTCAGATCCACAATTATAGGGGGCACTTCTAGTTGAGCTTGAGTCTTCTTTTGTTGAAATTATGGAGATTGAAAAAGTACCACCCCATTTTCGCATAGTCAAAAATGACTGGGAGTTGTTGCTTTTCTTGTTGTTGGTTAGTGCATCCAATTCCTGGCCTGCCTAAAATTGATTTGGAGCTAACCATTCATCAAAAACTGATTTGGGATTTGACCTTTTTTGATTAGATTCTTTGTCAAAAACAAAATATTCTTTCTTTTACTTAGTTTCTTTAACTTGCTTGAAATATTCTTCTGTGTTGTTGAAAATTTGCTGCAAGGCCTCATCTTCAGGTGCATCTACCCATTCCACCCTGAACATTTCCCTTTCAAACTCCTTGGTGGTGGCAACGTACATATCTTGCAACTGACTAACATTCCTGGCAACATTTTGTACATAGAATCTGATGTCCATCAACTTGTCTAGAATAGACCCTTCATCATCATCTCCTTCCTTTATCATCTTTTCCAACCTATTGTTCCATTGATATGTCATCTCTTGTAGAGAAATCAAATCAGAATATGATGAAACCTCCTTATCAATAACATCAACAACAATCCCCTTAATCCTTTGTAGCCACTTGATCCATTTCATACCAAGGATCAAGAGTGATTCCATCATCTGAAGTCCCTTATGAAATATCTTCTTTAATCTTGAATTCCTTCATTTGGGGTATGGTTAGTCTTTCATATCCTTTTCTTCTCACTTCAAATTGATCTTTCAAATTTTCCCAAAAGTCCTCAAGAAGTGGCTCATGGAAGGGAAATAATGAAGCATATAGACCATTCATTTTCCCCTTCGGATCAAAGTTCTTCCTAGATGTATGAAGCTTCAAATTTATAGAATGAAATTCCACTATTGCTGACTTGGCTGCTATAGAAGAAGAACAAGAATAAAACCCCAATTGGATTGGGAATGAGTGGTAGTTGGTCTTGTGTTTATCATAAAACTTGGCATTTACTTCAGCTACTTGATGAGAAAATTCCATCAGAATCCACCTATCACCACAACACCTTGGTAGTTTGAAAGGGTTCTTATTATATCAAAATAGTCTAATATAAGTGGATTTGGGGTATTGGATAAAAAACTTCCCCATTCTTGAATGAACTCCATGGCTTCCCGTGACAACCTAAAGGCAACATCCCCAGTGAGCTGGTTGATGACCACATACAAAAATGCATCATTAACTCTTTTAAAATGTCTTTCTGCTGGCTTCAGCTATAGTTGATCTTAATGTTCCCACACCTTCTTTTTTGGACCATATTCAAGTGTCCCCACAATAGTCAATCTTGGGAACCTTCCCATTCTTGTAGCATAATAGATTACATAGGAAGACATGTAAAATGTCTTGGTTTCCTTTACTTTGATTATTTGATTATGAATATTGTCTGAGATCAATTGTCCCCAATCCAAATGCTATTGTCCATCTAGAATAATTTCAATAAACGAGAACATCCAATTCTCAAATGCATGCAAATCCTCTATTCCAAATGACCTAGCTAGCAAAGTGATCATGTCCCTTATGTCCTCAGAGAAATCAAACCTCTTGGGATTATGTGGTATTTTCTTTACTGATTTCTTCTCTGTCTAGAGCCACCTCTTGTTGATAATCTTTTTATTTCCTTCCTCATTAGTTGCCCACTATTTCAATGCATCAACTTTGAACATTATTTTGAGATTGGGGTGGGGAGGAGGATCAAACACTAGTCTTATCATCCATGGGGTCAAATCTATGATCTCATTTCCTCATGAATCAATGCACTTCCTTTGAGTTGGATTATAGGTTTGTGCATCAACTAAGATGAATTTTGAACATTGCATAACAATAAGGAATGTGGTCACATGTGCTAACCTAGAATCTGCAATCTTCTTGGCCCTTTGGATAACATCTTCTAAAAAGGTATCATCATGGAATTGTTTCAAGTCAATGTGACCAAATAAGGTTTTTGTGATTTTCATGACCTTAGATCCAAACTTAGATGGTACTAGATTCCCGTAGAATTTTTATTTCATAGTGATGGGAATCTGTTCAGGCTTTAAATTTTTGGTCTTTGTTCCCTTTTGTACTTCTTCAGTAGAAACCTCTTCCTCCAAATCAAAAATTTGTAAAAAACCTACAATATTTACATTCATCAAACAAAGAGGAGAAATGTGAGGGGTAAGATCATCATTGGCATCCATATTAAGTCCTCATTCATTCAAGAAAATTACCATTTACAAGTTAGTCCTATGTTTTCTGGTCCCGGGTTTGGGATAGAACCAAGAACTTGATCATTTTAAGCTTAATACTGAATGATGTCAGAAGTCAGGATTGGGAAATACTCTAAACATGACCCCAAGAAAACATTCCTACAACCTTATCAAACATCGAATCTGGGCTTAAAAATAGGTCAGAAGTTGGGACTGGGTTAACATTAAACTCATAAACCTGTAATGGAAAAAAGGTTTTAAATTCTGTTCAAGGTCTGATCCCGTAATGTATTCAAAAATTAGGATCAAGAAGTCATTAGGAATTAATATTTCACAAAACATAATCAATTTAGGGTTCTCTCCGAGTTTCGATCTTTATGGGTTATCAAAAGTCTAAATCAAGATACAGTTTGATACTCAACTCCAAGGAAGTGAACAAATTTAAGTATTGATCTGAGTTCCGATCCTAATTAGTTATCATAATTTAGAATCAAGATATATTTAAAATTGGACCATTTGGAAAAATGAGTGGGTATGATTTAGTTTTGAGTTCTGATCCTGACATTATGTCAGAATTCGGAATTAGGATTACACCTAGCACTAGAACTTAAGATTAGGTCAAGGGTTTGGCGCCCTTTCGAAATCTGATCCTAATAGCAATGCAGGAATTAGAATCGGGACATGAGTTGGTACATTAAAAAAAACCTTTGAACACAATAAGGTTAAGATCTGAACTCCGATTTTGATCAAATATGAAAAATAAAAATTGGGATCTTTATAAGACCCAAACCTAGGTGGTGGTAGCAGGGGAAGTTTGAGTTTTGAAACTTAATTCTGATAGGAATGCAGGAATTGGGATCAAGAAAATACTGGTCATGAAGGCAATCAAATAAATGTAATAGTATTTTCAAACATGCCTTTGGGATTGGGATCAGGAGAGTTTCATAACCCTAATATAGACCAATTCAAAAAGTTAACCATATGGAAAATTCATTCAGGAATCAAATGTGGGAAACTATAGGGTTTCCACTCTTGTTTTGCAATGGTCAAAAATTTAAATTTCATCAAAATTTGAAACAGACTCGACCCAAGTAGTATGGAAACCCTAGCTAGAATAGGGCACGATGAGAACAAAAAAATCCATGCAATAAAGAAAATGCAAGCAACAAATGAAAATGAATACAAACGCAAAAGAGAAGAAATTATGATGCACCAAAGGGTGGGAGGAAAAAAAAAGGAAACAATAAACAAGAAACAAGAACACAAAACATGAAGTAGCGAAAGAAACAGACTAGAAAAACAAACACACATGAACCCAAAACAAAAGGAAAGTGAATGAGAAGACACCTACCTCAAGAAATGGGACAAAAAATCCAACAACACAGTGAGAATTCCTCAAGCACAACCTCATTTCAAAACCCTTTGCTTTGCTTAGGTTCACTCTATCAACATACACAAGCAATAATGAGTGAAAATTGAGGACTGACGAGAATAAAAACTCATTTGTGTGTGCGAATAGGTGGCCATTAATGCAAGGTGGTTCGAGCCTCAGGATCGGGGCAAAGGTAATAAATGAACCATCATGAAAACAAAAGATAGGTGAGAGTCAAAATTGGGAAGGAACACAACACCAAAACCTTCAGCAAGTGTAAAGTTCCAAAATCCGAACCTCGACAAAACAAGAAGGATAGATGCAGGAATCGAGATCAGGATGAAACCCAAAACAAGAACTCTGGAAAAGTTCTTAGTTATTGTTCTGGTTCGATATTCAATTTCAAAACACACAAGGAGGACCAAAAATCAGGATCGAGATTAAAAATAGAACAAGAAATTTGGAAAATTTCTTAGTTCTAGTTTTGTTCTAAAATCCAATTCTGACAAACAAAAATCAAACAAGGAAGAAAAGCAAAGGTTGAGATCAAGATGAAAATGAGAACTTACAATTTTAAGGGTGCAAGGTGACGATTTTGATCCGATACCTGAATTTGACAGAACAAAAACACAAGGAAAAATGCGGGGATTAGGATCAAGAT
Organism: Sequoia sempervirens; assembly: GCA_007258455.2. NCBI lineage: Eukaryota > Viridiplantae > Streptophyta > Pinopsida > Cupressales > Cupressaceae > Sequoia > Sequoia sempervirens. Next base: position 14,866 of record VDFB02287974.1, on the reverse strand, counting down.
GAAAATGAGAACTTGAACTTTGGAAAAGTATCAAGGGCCAATGACAGTCTGAAATCGAACCCTACAAAAAAAGGAAAACAAATACTTGGGAGGAAAAAAAGACAACTCCCAAAGCTCGAACAAGAATACCAAAGACAAAAACAACAAAGGGGGACACATTTTCACCAAAAGAAAAATGGGGTGGTTATGCAAGACATAACAATAAGTCCAGCCATGTACCAATTTAGACTGTCTGATAGGTAATTTACCTAGTTACTTGATACTCTCCATTCAATCATGTTGCGACTTTTGAGTAAGAACTTAATTTTATTGCCGCTCATAAGAACTATGGACACAACCAAACCACAATCCAAATTCCTTTTGTCAATATCATCACATAAGTGGACATGATACAAAATGATGCATGCATCTTAAACATCAAGTTCAAGACCTCATCAATTCTAATTACATCCAGTTGGGTGGTGTTAATGATCAAGGGAATAAGTCTGTCACCTCGCCTAACCAAAACTTGTAGATTTTTACCAATCCTATGCCAAACCATTCATCCAACTTTGTGAAAGCTTATGATGTTAAGAATGATGAGATGAATATTGATGATATGAGTGATGACATGAATAATGATAATAATAATGAGAAGGAAGTGGATAGCATGGTTGATTTAATTGATATCCAACCTCGTAAGGGCCAAACCACTGTGTTACTTGACATTGTTTTCACCCATAACGATGCACCTAGACATGCACCTAATGGTCCTCTCTACATTGCTGTTTGAATCAATGAAAAACATGTACAAGGCATACTCATTGATCTTGTGTGTGTAGAGAATGTGATCATTGAGGAATTCATGTTTGTGCAAGAGCTTTATCAAGATTCTTATAAACAATCGAAAGTAGGGTTGAAAACTCATAATGGTTTTTCTTTCCCTACGATAGGTTTGATCACTCTTCCTCTTAAAGTGGGACCAAAATAGTTAGATGTCTCATTCTCCATTATCCCAACATTAGACCAATTTTGTGTGAATCTAGGCTACCCATGATTATGCTCTATGGATGTAGTCTCGTTGGTTATTCACAAGTACATAAATTTCCCTTTTAAAATGAGATATTTATAGTCAATCATAGTGGGCTTAACCCTTTGTCTTCCCATGGGAACTTTTCATTGGATTTATTTTGACCTCAACCTATAGACACTATAAAGCCTCATGAATATTTCTTTTTCTAGTCATACAATTTTTTTAAGGTGAAGCGTATAGCAAAACTATCCCTTAGCAATATTCCACCTGAGGATGAGAATACCATAGTTGATCCTTCTACCTTGCTAGTTGTGGATGAACCTATGCTTGAAGTAGTTATCCTTACAAGAAACCAAGGTAAATATATTGTAGTTCCCCCACATACATCATATAAAAGACCAAGAGATAATCAAATGATTCCTTTTGTGCCTCAAAAGATAAAAGAAGTATATATACCTAAATAAATAGTGGTTTCCCAACCCTCGATGGTTCTATTACTTCCTCCCTTAAGGGAAGAAAAGAGACCAATGGTCAAGAAAACTGCTCCTACCCCATCACAAGTTGAAAACTATGCAAGAAGAAACTGAAATCCTAAAGAGCATAGGCGTAGACATCGTGCTATCACTCATCAATTGGAAGAAAATAATAAAATAGTGTATGATAATCCAACACTTATACTAACAAATCAAGAAGAAATACAACTTTCACCTAAACAAGACATGGAACCAAAATAAGAAGTAAAACAATAACATGCAACAAACATTGTTATTAAACTTCCCATTGTGATTAATTTGGATGATGAAGATAAAATTTCTAAAATTGATGAACAAGTACATAATGAGTTTATTATGCTATTTTAGAAGAAAGTGATTTAGATGGGGGAAACCATGATGGTCCTCTTGATGAGAGTGACCCACCACATGTTGAACCTAGTGATTCTCCTAGTAGGGGACTTGTTGTAGTTCCTTTGGCTAGTTGTGTTCCTTCTTTATATGATGAGCAAGATTGGGATGTGGACGACCTGCTTTAGGTCAGCTCACATGTCTGGTACTCCTTTGTGTTTGCTTTATGTGTTCTTTGTGTTTGCATGAACGTGATATGATCCCTTGTGTTGTGCTACTTAGTGTGTCTTTATATTTGTGAGTTTCATTTGGATGACCCTTGTTGCTCCATTGGAACAAGGATACAAAGAGAAAAAAACATGTCGTGACATTCTTCTATTTATATCTTCATTCTGCTATGTGTCATAAAAATTTTCTTTTCCTTTTGTCTTGTGTTTCCCTTTCAGGGATGATGCAAGGTGTTGAGACATTTAGATCTCTTTCATGTTAAACCAAAGGTTTCTTTTTCTTCTCTTTCCATGTGCCATTCTACCATTGTGTTTATTGTTCCATGAGTATTTGGGGAATGATATCAGTTTTGAGCTCTATTATATTACTGTAGCAAAGATATATATTGACCTTGGATCTGTGGATCCCTCGAGTGTTCATTTCTATGTTGTTTGTCGTATTAAATTTGGGGGAAACCCCTTATTATCATGTAGCTTTATTTGGAAACATATCATTGGAATAGGGATTTGTATATAAGCTCTTGTGATCCTTTTATTACATATCATTTATCATTTACTATTTTAAAGTAATTGCTCACAACATGGTGTTTTAAAATTTCTTTAAAGTGGGGGCATACATCGGCATTATTTTTCTTTACTTTGTTCACATGCATTGGACTTAGTGGTGTGTTGACATTATAATTATTTTGCTTCACTTCATTCATAGGTGTTGAACTTAGTGTGGCATTGGCATAGAATTTTGATCATTTTGTAGCACCTTATCAGAGTTATTAGGTAGTATAACTCTTGGTATGGTTGACATGGGTACACACCTAGTGTAGTACCTCTCTAGTTGCTATTATGTGTTTCAATTTGTTTATAGTTGATTGCTAGTCGTTTAGCTATTTTGGATATTATATTCATCTCTTATTAGTTACGACACAAATGTTGTGTTAGTTGTTATACTCTATGGATGATACATTGATATCGTGATCATCTGGTAATGTTCATGTGATGGTATTGAGATAGACACATTTGTGATATGGATTATGTTGCTTATGAGTTTTTATGTGGTTATCATGTAGAAATGGTTGTTTATGTTATATAATGCTCATCAATTTTGGTGAAGAAGATAGTGTAACACTACTCATTTGTGAGTACCCTGCTACACTAGGATTCTTCTTCATGGTGTGTTTGCTGGTATATGTTTATATGTTTAACAAAGATGTTTTATGTAGATACAGGTACCAGGTATCGGCTCCACCTGCTTGTCAAGTCTGAGCGTACCATAATCCAATGAAATTATATTGACTCGGAGATAGTGTCAGGTCCTCATTTAAGCCATTGTTCTTCGTTGAACAAGTATTTGTTTGTCACCTGTTGTTGTTGTGTAGTCTATTTCTGTTGTGTTGTTCTTGTTTGTATTATTTTGTTTGAGAATTAAATATTTTAGTTAAATGATTATTTGTTAATATATTAGATTAAATGTTTATGTTTATAGTTTAATTTATTAATTTAAATTAAACAAGTCATTTAATTAAAAGTGAATGTTAATTTTGAAAAAGGTAATTATTTAAATGTAATTATGGAATTAATTGTGCAAACTAGATTCTTGTGAAAAGTTGATATTTTAAAAGAGTTTGTTTCCAATAAGTGATAAATATCTAAAAACTTGTGTATGAGTTGAAGGATAATATCTTAGATATTTAATGATTATAATTGATTGAGCAATTTTCAAATGCATGACTACAATCAGGTAAGTTTTGTAACTTAAGTAATTAAATGCATTAAAAATACTTTGGGGGTTGCAAATTCATTCACGACAATTCTTTTGAAATTTTTTCACGGTAGTAGTTTTAGAAAGAGATTGCATTATAGTTTTTCTAGAGAAGCTTTTATCACAGTTTTGAATGTAGAAATAATTTGGGGAAAAATAATTGCTCAGATTTCTTCAAGTATTGGTGATTTGATTAGAATTTACAGAAGCTACAGATTTTGCCTTAACTTAGATTTCCAATTGTAAATCAGGTTATTTTCTTATTTTTGCAATTTCTTAATTTGAAGATTTTGAAAATTATGCTTGATCTCAAGTATTTTAGTTCATGATTCTAACATTTTCTTGTAGTAATGCATATGGTGATTGTATTTGTAACATGTGACACAACTCTATAGATGGTTTTGTATTCAAATAATTGTGGATCTTGTGTCTTGGTTTGAAATGAATCCGATAGATGCTGATTTGATGTATGATCTACCATATGAAGTTGCAGTTTATGATATGTAATCATAGTTATTGATTTTAAGCTTATAGATCTCGTTTCCATTTATCTTCATTATTATCAATATAAGCCTTGTATTTTAATAAACTTCTCCCAACCATGTCATGATGCCAGCATATGGTTTTGGGATTTATCTTCCTTCATATTCAAACCGATATTTGTTCCCATTTAGAAATTGTAATGACTAGAAAGTTTTATGAGTCATTTCACCAATCTATCATAGTAATCATCCTGTAGTCACTATATTCCTTATCAATGGTGTCACCCTATCTGTAATTGGTCATATTTCAAACTCTACTTTAGCTTGCCTTGAATTCATGCGTCCCTATAACAATCTAGTCTATATGTATGCCTCCTTAAAATCAATCATTGCATGCAAAGTAATGACCTTGTAGATAGGAGGAATAGTTGAAAATTCATGGCATGTTTGGCCAGTTGGAGGGGAATGACTTATCTATTAGAAAATCATGCATATTTCTTGAAATCACAATCATCTCATCTTGGAGTCAGTTTGACTCACGTGTCTTCTCTAATGCTAACAATGAACATATTGTTCATGTTAGAAAGTGGAGCACCAATGAGTAGATCATTTAATTCTCTTGGCCAACATGATGTTTCAAGTCCTTACCAATTACCTTTATTTAGTCCAAGCCTGGAGAAAATTGATGTTAATGGATACAAAATTTAGATGAACTTTGTTCTCTATCTTCTTCATTTACCTCTTGCAGATTCTTCATTACTTTGCTATGCAAGTACTATGGGTGGCATGTATTTTCACCAAGTATTCATTTAGTTTCCTTCAAATTCTCTTTTCTTTATCTTGACTTAGATGTTATCTTCTTCCCCTGGCTGTGCCACTTATTCTAGTTACCTCTTTGACATTTATTTATTGTTGCATATTTTGTTTTGAATGTCATTTACTTAGGATATGGGTGTTTAAATAAACTCTCTGATTTCATATGCTACCTGTCATAGCAGCAACACTTGAACATGGTAGGTGAATAGATTTAATAATCTCCCTGGTTCTATTAGCGCCTCTCACAGATGCAACACTTGAACATAGGAGGTTGCAGAGGTTTAAATAATCTCCTTGATTCCTTTGTCAACCTGTCATAGCAGCCACAACAGATCTTGGTGTGTTTTATATTGGTTGCATGCAAAGAAATCTGCTTCTTCAAGTTTATTTTATCATTAATGAGTTCTTAATATTTTCATGGCGTATAGCTTTATCTCTTTTTGAGTCATTTAGTATTGGTAATTGCTTATAATAAGAAGGATTCAGCCTTGTCTTAAGTTAGAAGTCTCTCTGATTCAATGGCCTCTCTCAATTTGTAACTTTATCCATTTCTGTTTTAGTGGAAACTTGGCTCGCTTACTCATTTTGTTTCTATCGTTGCTTTACCTTTATCATTACCTGATTAGCAAATTGTAGAGTTGCCTTGAAGATGCCTGATTCTCCTCCATTTAATTTGGCTTTGAGTCTTGTTTCACTTCTTCGTCTTTATTATTGGTGTTATTTAAGTTTGCAACATTAGTGTGTACTTTGGAGTTATCTCCAAATGCTTTACAACCCCTTTATCTATATCATCCTCTACGTCAGTAAGGAGCAATGAATAATTCTAGTTGACATTAGAAAACAAATATCTTTGAAAATAAAATAAACTCTTCTATCGGCGCCTCTTCCTATCCTGAGAGGACACCATCATATTCTTTTTGCAACATACCATTATTTAGGGAAAATAGGCAATGAACTTAATTTTTAGTTGTGAACCTTTATGAAATTATCACTGCCTTCTCTCCAATTATAGATTATAATTCATAGTTAACTGATTCCTTTTTCATGGCGCATATTCTTCAAGTGCATGTGCAATAGTAAATGATTAGTTCTATATAATTCATTGAAATATAATTAGATTTAATTCTGATTTTATAATGTGAGTTACTATATTGATACTTAAGGGGTTAATTATAAAGATAAGTGTAAGACAATAGAAATAAGAATATGTATTAAAAGAATTTAAGTAATTGTTTATTTCTTTTTAAGAGTTGAGTAATTGATTGACTCTTATTTGTTTGATTAGTAAATATAAGAATTTTGTTATTACAAAAAAGATAGATGTAAGAACTTTAAGTTAAAGGTGTGAAATTAATAGATTGATACTATGAATTTATTCTTTAAATATTAATTAGAGTTAAAGAAGGCTTTTATGAGATTTATTGTTAAGGAGGAAAGATCATGGGTTATTTTGTTATCAATATGACTTTTATTTATATTTATGTATAAATTATTATAATTTATAGCTCATATAGATCTAATGGTATTATATGATGAATAATATGTATAAATTTAATAATTTAATAGCAACCATGTTATCTTTTGATTGAAGAGATATTTCTTAAATTTTTGATTTAGATGAATATGGCTTTTAAATTGTGGATTAATGGGTTATTATTATTTAACTATTCTTTTATTTGATTCGATGTCAAGAAAGCTTTTGTAGAAGAATATTTGGAACACTTGAACGAATCGATTAATTTATTTAAAAGTCATAAAGATTTGATCATTGTGCTTGATGGGTGATAAATATTTGTTTACATTTTATGAATGTTCTTTGGTGTTATTGAGTTCTTTAATCTTCCAGGGGATAGGAGAAGTAAATTTGATTTGTAAGCATATTATGCTTGTACTTGGTTGTACAATGGCTATGATCTATTTCAGGAGTTATCCATGCATGATTTTTCTATCACTTTTGAGGTATTATGAGATTATATGGTCTATGTCATGTGGATGATGTGATCATTCGAGAGTTTTCTTTTCATGCTTAATGGTTTTTCTTTTGTATCTAATTTTGAGATATGTGTACTTTTTCTTCCAGAGGCTTGAGTGTTGATTTTAAAGAAAAGAGCTTTTAATAATTTTTTACTGATGTTTTACATACCTTGATCTATTTTTGGACTCTGCCATGCAAGAGTTAATTGTCACCTTAAAAGTGTTGAGTTGTTCAATGATTGGGCCACATATGAGATATGTTCTACTATGGTTTAGTTTCATATGCATGTTGGCAATCCTTGGTATTTTGATATTTGTCATGTTTATAGGAAGAGTGGCTTGTGATAGGGGCCAAAACCCTAAGTGGTTGCCAGGGTAACCTATCGTGGGTTTTTGAAATTTAGTGAAAACTTTAATAATTAAACCTAGGGTTCATTAAGTAATTAAGATAAATGGAATACCTCACCTAGTGCCTTAATGCTTGTATAGATTAAGGGTAGGTTGAGAAGCCCTGGAATGGCTTGGTCATTTACCTTGTCTTCCTGAAAGGTAATTTGACTCCACATTAGTATGTCTAGGGGTCGAGAATTAGTAGAGATTGCCAGGGTAACTTTGGAGGAGGGCTGATAGTCTAGGAAGATTCACCAGGGTAACCTAGATCAACTATGTGATGACACTCTGTTTTGAAGCATGTTTGTGGTCTCTTATGTAGAGTCACCTATGTTACTGTTGTTGCCTTTAGGAGTTTATTTGTGATTATGTAATTAAAATACTGTCTTGTCATTGTGTTGTCAGCCATGTAATGTAACGTCTATTCCTTATTGTCTATTTTATTGTATTGTGGACCTGCCATTATCTCCTAGCACGAAGGGAGTGGGCCTTTGGGTACCACGCGGTTGGGAAGAAACCATGCTATTATTCACCATTGGGTCCTCTTACAGATATTGCTATACTGGATAATATTGTTCGTGGAGTAGGTTCCTGTTACTTTCTTGTTCGTGATGATGGATGTTGAATGTGTTTGGAGATGGGGATATTAGTTTTAAGGATATCATTATCTTCTTTGTATGTTTACCTCATGTGTATGAGAGTAATCATTGTATTCACATTATGATGTTTCAATATTTATTAAAATCTCACTTGTTGTAATCTAGATAAGTGTATATCTTGACTGTATAAAGTTTATGAAATTGGTTCATTCACGAATTTGATATATACTTATGTTTTATGACTTTAATATTAATGTGATGTTCTTATTTGTATGGTTTTAGTAACGTCGTCTTGGAATCCTTAAGAAAAATGTGTAATTGAATGATTATTAAAAAAAATAAAAAATTATTCATTTAATTTGTACTTTATGCTTTGTTTTATTGGATTCCCTGGTGGGGCATTACACCTAGTGAAATTTTGTTCTCACTAGACCTAGTGTGTTTCTCATTTTTCTACCTTGTCTTGGGGGCTCACCTAGTGAAAAGTGGTCCTCACTAGCCCATGTGCCTTCCAATTTGTGATCCTAGTAAATATTAGACTTTTCTATGGTGTGATTCATGAATGCCTTTGGTGTAGATACTAGCATAATAAAACTTGTCAGTCCATACCCTCCTTTTGTATTTCATGTTGACATTGTATGTTAGTGTATGTTGTCTTGTTGCATATCATACATACATGTGTTACTTTATGCTTATGTTGGTTTTCAATGGGATCTTGGATCCTAGGGGCTTGATCAACTCCCTTGATCCTTATTCTTCCTATCTCTTCAACATTAAAACAACTGGACCTCTCTTGACATAGATTCTCAAATTTAGTGTGAGTCTAAGTGTAAGGTCATACTCTCACTAAAGTGGGGGCTAAATGTAGCATCGTAAATTATCACCCTTGACAATTTAACACTATTTTTTTCTCTCCCTAAATTATTGAGCCTAATTGAGTCCCTAATTTCCTAAAATTATGTAGTCTATAGCCCATTTGTACCACTTTTCGAGAAATTACAAGCATTGAACAAATGCAAGTAATTAATGTTTTTCCCCTGATACATTGTGTCTTGGAAAATAGGGCCAAGACCCATATTCCCATGGGTGTATAGGTTCCCATATTCTTCAGATGACCAATTTTTAGTATGTCAGAGCAACCATTTTAATGTTCAAAACTCAAATTTCAAATGTCATCTATTAGGATTTAATATTTGGGAAATTAGAGAAATTCCTATAAATACCTAGTTATTGCATCATTTGAAATATAATAAAAATTTAGAGAGAAATTATTGTGATCAAGAGAAAAATTTTATTGCTTTATTGCAGTAATTCAAGATCCTAACATCATGTTGTATCTTATGTGAGTTTATGTGTGTTTATGTTATCATTATTTTGTGTAGGCTAACACTTTTGTAGGTCTCCAAAGAACTCAAGCAAACTAGGCAAGCAAGATGAAGACCTTGATGTGATGTGTATGAATTTGATCCTTCAAATAAGCTATTGAAGGGTGGTGAATTGCAACACTTTGTGGTTTCATCATTTCTTCCTATCCATTATCTATTTATCATTGGCATTGCCATTGTGGAAGTGGAAACAATTACATGCGGTTTGACTAAGGAAAGCCCCTAAATGGTCCAAAATATCTTCTCTTTGTGAATGTGTAGATTCTATGCTTGAAGAGGATTGAAAGAAGATTAAAGAAAAATTATTCATTGTTGCATTCAAAGCCCTACATCTTGTTAAGTTATGGAAACTCACTTACAAAATTATCCGATAGCATTCTGACAACTTTGTAGATGACAATTAGAAGCTTATATTTGTCACCAGAGGACCCCAAAAGTAGAGTAGGACACCTTATCAGAGACCCATACACCCCTAGGCATCCTATTCCTCCTACAACACTCATAACCAACTTTTCAGGATAGGTACACAGTCTCCTACACTTTCCAGATCTGCATACAATTTACTATTTTAGTTTGTTATTTGTTAGAATCTTGCATTTTTCATATTAGGTCATATAGTTCAATTAGGTTAATTAATTCAAAATCATTCCAATCCATTTCTAAGGCCCCAAGAATGAAAATATAGGCTTGATTAGCTCACCTTTATGGTTGGAAGTCAATCTATTTTCCTTGTTGATTTGCATCCTAATGGAATCCTAGAAAAAGGTGGAGTGGTCTTTAGGTTTTACACACTAAACTTAAAGGCCCCCTTTTTTCTACATTTCACCTACATCTATTATCTAAATTATAATCCCCTCGATAAATGAAACTTCCCATAATAGAATTTGATTCCCAACCAAGAAACCTTGATCCATATAACTAATGAGTTCAAATGATAAAACCAAGTGCTTCATATGGGTACATTTAAACCTCTTACAAGATGATCTTAAACACAACTATCATTAGTTCTATAGTGAAATATGATCCAACCAGTCTACTATGTAATCATCTCTCATGTGTTCTTACATGATATTGCACACCATAGAATCTCTTACTCATCTTATAATGAAAAATTATCGTACACATGTTATATAATATATATTTTTTCTTACATATATCACAATGCAAATCCCATCTAGTGTAGTGTGTCGTCCTAGATATTTTAAGATTATTTCTAAGTTTGGTGCCTTTTTCCATGAGGGTTCAAAATCCACAACAAAATTATACGTATTAAAAATTACAATATTATATGGATTTACAAGGTTTAAAACACCTGATCCTAAATCTACTTACTCATTGAGTTTTGCAGTTAGTCAAAATTTATTTAGTATGGTGCATTATTTGGAAAAATAGATCCTAGATTCATAACAATATACCATGAAATACTCTACATTGTGGCAATCCCTCTAGTATATAAATATTAATTATATCCACACACTTCTTGTGTAGTATTGCAACCTTTGGATCCTTTGAGCTATTTGACACCTATTCATCTTTTATAGGGTTGAGTACTAGTACATAACAATGTTTTACATTCCTCACCTCCTTGAAAAAATCCTTGTTTCTTAGAAACATCACTTGGCTCGTCACACCTTATATTTCCAACAATATAAATAACTTATACTTCTTACCATCCTTCATGATGTGGATATAATTTTACACCCATAATGGATTATGGTTCGATCATATTTTCTTGGTCTACCTAACAACACCTAGCACACATCCATTAAGATCACATCATACCAAACCTATCTATGTAACCTCTAATGTAAACTTGTACTTTATTAGCATAGTGAGTTGGTCTCCCTTTTTTATTTTTATGAATATGATAGTTATCTATATTAATTTAAAGATAGAAATACATATTCACAAAAAAAGGATTGGTGGTAAGAAGGCACACCCTGAGAGTCACATGGGCAACACCCAAAAAACCAAAATATTAACTATCGAGGGCCGAGCCCAGAAGTCCATAAGTAAATAACATAAAACAAGCCATTAAGTAGCCAGAGCAGTGCAAATGGAGTCAGGAGGGTCTCTTTCATCCAAAATTTTTCCCCGTACATCAGCCAGGTCAGTGACATCAGGAGGAGGACCCCAACCATCATCAACATCTTTACCTTTATCTTCTTCTTTATCCTCACACTGGGGTGAGATTGCAAGTGCCAGACACATAAATCATTTACCAGTATTTGGCTATCTAGAGCCAGAAGTAGGAGGGTCATCTGAAGGCCATCCAGAGCCACCACCTCTACTCCCCGAAGCGCCTCTAAAGGGCCACCCCTGGCCAGCTCACAAAGTGGGAAGGTTCATCTCAACACTTGTAGAACAAGTGGCAAAAAGGAGGCTAAAAGAACATGAGCGGGAGATTGAAGAAACCACCTCTGGTTCAAACTTTGAATCATAGGAAAGTGTGGTGAAAGCCACCTGTAACCAAGCCGAGGCTTATAATTTCTGAAAGGGGTGTCTAGATACCACTTCTAGTCCTTCCATTAGGGTTTGTTTCCATGAATACCAACCTTGTGAAGCATCTTTGTAGGGATAGCAATCACTAGACCATCAAAAGTAGCACAATCCTGGTTATGAAGCCTGTATAGGGTACAAAACTCTTCCCACTGCATGATATGCATAATGGGTCTATGAAAAATCTATTTTAGGGTCTGAAAGCCATTTTTGTGAAATCTGAGAGCCTTAAGCTAAGGTGATTTAGCCAATCACTGACCATTGTTGGAAAAAAGGGGCGACCACCAAATATTCTGTTGGTTGAGAGATAACCCATCACGAAAACTAGAACCAGCCTAGTGAAGCCAGGGCTTAACAGCCTCCTAGGCTTTCCAAATGCTCTTAGCCACAAAAGTTCCCATAATTTGGACTCATTCCTCCATAACTAAAAGGGTTTGAAAACCAATCCCCTTCCAGGTGGGTTTGTGCGAAGGAAAACTAGACTGGATACAATGTCTGAGAAGAATTTTCCAGGCCTAATTACCAATGAGGGCACAAATTATCCATTTAATACACAAGGCAGTCCCTTGCCGCTGGGTGGAGAGTAACCCAATCCCTCTAGAATCTCTGGGAAGGCAACAGGTCTCCCTTTTATAACTATAACACTCTAGATATTGTGAGGTGGGTGATAAGTTTTAACCCTGATTTCTAAATCATCTCTTTTAAATTTATTGTTCTTTACATTGGTATCTGACCATTGTTGGAAAAAAGGGGTGACCACCAAATATTATGTTGGTTGAGAGATAACCCATCACAAAAACTAGAACCAGGCTAGTGAAGCCAGGGCTTAACAACCTCCTAGGCTTTCCAAATGCTCTTAACCACAAAATTTCCCACAATTTGGACTCGTTCCTCCATAACTAAAAGGGTTTGAAAACCAATCCCCTTCCAGGTGGGTCTGTGCGAAGGAAAACTAGACTAGATACAATGTCTGAGAAGAATTTTCCAGGCCTCATTACTAGTGAGGGCACGAATTATCCATTTAATACACAAGGCAGTCCCTTGCCACTGAGTGGAGAGTAACCCAAGCCCTCCATAATCTCTGGGAAGGCAACAAGTCTCCCTTTTTTAACTAGAACACTCTAGATATTGTGAGGTGGGTGATAAGTTTTAACCCTGATTTCTAAATCATCTCTTTTAAATACCGTTCTTTACATGATATCCATTAATTATTGTCTTATAACACTTGTTGGAAAAATTATACTCGGTATATAATATTATATTCCTTAATCATGGTTCATTTTCTTCTTTGGTGAACTTAAGTAAAATTTTATGCAACATCAAATTATCTCCATTATCTAGAGTTGCACTTTCTAGTGAGCTCACCTTTTTGATTTGTGTGATATGTAATCTCTTCTTCGAATGATATGTACCTTTAACTTTACATTTGCATACTTGATTCTTTGAGGGTACTTGAATGTCTCAAATTAAAAATACTTCTTCATCTCAATTATCGAGTTTATAAATAATTTTAAATTTAGGACCCCTAAGTAGGTTGGTAGTTCAAATTTCAATTTTTTGAATCCCATTACAACTCTCATGAATATATCATGTGGGGTGAAATCCTTATCAAAATTAATTCCTTTGGTTATCTTATATGAAGTAACATTTTCTCTCTCATACTCACTAATTTCCTTAATCATGAATGTTGATTTTGTTTATGTGGTCTCCATTACATTGATCCTAACCTAATGGTCTCTTTCCATTCAAGAAGGTTTTCCATGGATCAACATGTAGCTACTTTGTTATTTTATGAACCTTCTTCCCTCCATGTGATATATCTCCTCTAGCCCACTTGAAGTGTAAACCATACACACATACTTTGTTATGGAGCTCACATAACTCTTTCATTGATACCTCTTGATGCCAATGTTAAGTAGGTCAAAACAATAATAGCTACACAACAAAAGTACTAATAATGAAATATAACCAACAATCTTTAAAAAAAATAAAATTGTTATATGTAGAATAATTTACATGAATCATGGACCACTCCAAAATGAATGGAACTCAACTTAGTATATTGTACTGAACTTTTAATATTTAGCCTACTTGTACATACACTTTTTGTTATAATGTATCCCCATCTCTTTAGCCAACACATGCCTAATATTTTCTATTCAACAATGACTTCCTATGAATCTAGCATCAACTTCATCGAAGAATTTAGTAGCCTTTTGAAGGTGTTGAACTACTTTTAAGTTGGCATAATGACTTTTAGCTTTTGCACACATGTAGAAATAGAAAGTTCACTTTTATACCTTAGACCTATCAAATTGAATCTTCAAGATCCTACAAACTTCAACTCCCCCTTTCTTGCCTAACATGATTCTTTGAATGCTTCCATAACACATTTTTTTACCACTTATGCACATCTAACACACTTTTCAACCTCCAAATAGTGTTTTCACCTAACCATATTTCAAAACATGACCTAAATACTAATTGGCCTTATGATGTAGGAGCATACAATGGTGTAGGGGCAATCTTTCAATTACATCACCAAAAAAATGTTTTTTCCTTATTTTCTTTAGTTGTTTTGAGTCCCATGATAACACTTAAGGGGTGTAAGATAGTCATGAGTCAAAAAGGTGAAAAATAGTCACTTAATATTTTTAGTAAGTTAGCCTAAACGAGTTCGTATGGACTTGAAAATTTTCTCCAAGGAGAAGAAATGAAAAAAAAATTGATGGCAGAAGAGTTGTCTCAATACCCCATACGGTTTGGGAGATATTAAAGTTTTCATCTTGAGAAATTTCTCCAATGCAGCTTCAAATTTAAATATGAAAACCTTAGAAGCCCCAAAACAACTTGAAAGGTGGATGAAATAATCTCTAATGGTTTT
>VDFB02287973.1:0-103737 GCA_007258455.2 Sequoia sempervirens | reverse complement strand
ATGAAGTCGAAGTTGGTGACTTTACATTTACTAAGGCTAATCTTGGCAGGACCACTAGAGAGACAGATGTTACTCTTCTTAAGATCGTCACTAATAATCTTGAAGAGCGAATCACGAAGGATGGAGAGGATAAAGCCTTACTCAAGGCTGAAAATAGTCAACTTCGCCAGTACATTTCTGATCTTGTTCACGGAAATCCGAGCAGAGCATCTGTTCTTCCTCAGAGTACACCTGCAGAACAACGGAAACTGGATCAGTTGGTTAGCCATGGCAGACTCTTGGACAACTGGATTGATAGTTTAGTTGCTGCTGGTCGGCATCTTCTTGCAGATTTGTATCAGTTAAGGAGTGATGCACATAAACTCCATCAGTGTCACAACCCTCCCTAGAACTTAATAAGTTATGGTATTGATGTCATGGTCGTTATTTCCGTTATTGAAGCATTATCCTTCTTATGAATATGAATTAAAGGATTTAATAATTGTTCTGGTTTATTTTATTTCTTGGCAAATGAATGATATGATGGATGACTATTTAATTGCGTAAATACAACTATAGATGATGTTGTTACGTATATCAATGAAAAACAATATGTTAAGAATAGTCTAACTCTGGCTCTTGGTGTCAAGTGATTGCAGGACCATCAACGCAAGAAAAGAAAAGGGACCGTCATCAGGGAGAGGACACGGTTGACGAGGATCCGATTGTTATCAAACTCTGGGAAGCAAACGAGGTCACAAATGATCTTGGCCTTGGTAAAATAAATAATAGATAATAAACCTTAAAAAGAAAACTTTTGATATTTATTTCACTTTATAAGGAATAATAAATATTACGTTGTCAACTTTAAAAGACTTAAAAGAAATAAAGTAAAGCCCGAATTTGATTAAGGCGAATATAGTGAAGCGGCCAAATGAAAGAAACGCATGAGTAGTAATTGGCGTGGGGTAAAAAGAGAGAGAGAGGGAGCCGATGTATGAAAGTCTGAAACGCATCACAGGGCATCGAGTTGCATGTAACGTATGCATTCAAGAAGGCCCGATGGAGAATGCGAAAGGGCATTCATTTAAATGTCGACCCCGTCTGGAAAAATGCATTCCCTCAGATCATTCGTTACTCTCTTTTGGTCTGCGTCTTTTGGAAGGATACAAATCTTTCGCCAAGTTTAGGGTTCGATTATTCCTCTGTGTTGTGTTTAATCTTCTCTTGGAATCGGTCGGGAAAGTTCTGTCTGAAGCGAAAGTGAACCTCATAAGCCTTTCTCTTCCTCTACTCCGCGGAAATAATCGTTGGTGGCTCACGAAACCCTTCTCGGAAAACAAGCAGAGCGGATTTCGTGGTCAATCGCAATATTATCAGGCACGTAAATGAGATAATCTTCCTTCTATCTTCCTTGCGTAGAATTCATTATGAGAATAATTCTTGTTCGCCCTAATGATTGAATGGTTATAATATTATTTTGGTTTATTTCGGCTATTCTCTATACTATTCTTGCCCGATAATTTAAGGTAGGGTTTTGTTAGATTGAACCATAGTTCTTGCCTAAATCTGAATGCCGTTTAACCTTTCCAACTGGACGTCATATAGTCAGAGGTTAATCTGAGACCATTCTTCCTCTGTTCAATTTCGTGATTTTGCTATATCCTCATCAAGCAATGCCGACCTAGGGAGTTTTCCTTCCTTATTTCTGGTAAACTGTACTCGAACCATGAAGCGATTTCTGTATTCTTCTATTCTATATTCCTTGATTTTCGGAACAGTACACCTGGGCAGAACATCAATCTTTACCAGTAGTAGGGTTTAGTTAATAAATGATGAAAGTCACGCAGAAAATGTCCAGCTTATAATTTAGAGTTAAATAAATTCGAAACAGATGAGGAACGTCCATATCATTTTAAACTGTTCACTCTCCTGGTAGATTCCAGTATTGTTTATAAATACTTAAATATTTAAATAGAGTCTTTCGTGGTTAATTGCCTTCTTGCAAGCATAAGATGCTAAAACCGAACTATTATGGAGACTAATAGGATCAGTCTATCAGATTTGAACATTATCTCTTCCTGAAGGATAAGCGATAATTTCTTATTTGAACCAATGAAATTAATAATAACAGTGAGAACTTGAACTTGAATATTTGTTATTCTTGAATATAGAAACCTGAAACATACCTAGTACAACTTAACGAGCAAGGATGCGTGCTGACGGCACAGTGATGCCATAAATAATTAATTAAAAATCCTTGGCCAAGGTAGATGCCCGTTTGGCAATGTCAGCTTCCATGGCCAGATATACCCTGATCAGGATGATTCTTCTGATAGGAGGTACCTATAGAGGAAGGATCGATCAGTGGTATAGGTTCGTGGACATCAGGCTCAGAGAACTGATAACAATTGAACCTTGTCAATTGACCTCGTGAAGGGCGGGTTCTTCAGTTGAAGAAACTCGGGAGACCAGCAGGTCTTGGTTGGGCGGTAAAGCCCCTGATGATGATTTATTTTCCTTTCTAAACGGTGTTGCCAATGAAGATGGTGTTAAATGCAAAATCTTTCTTCTCGCTCTATTTCCAGGTACAAAGATCTGAATGTTTTCTATTTGTTGAAATAATATTCATCTATAATTTCGAGCAATGTCCTTTTAGGCTGAAATTATCTAAACTGCGGAAGTAATTATTGTTAAATTATCTTTGCTTAGTTGAATCTTTACCCAACTTAGATGTAGAAAATTCTAGATAATACGTTGTAATGGTAAGCACAGAATGGTAATTCAATTTATTTTACGTTCGGCCCATGAAGAAATGGTTAAGGCATTTGAAAACTCTGAATCTACTTGAAAGCATTGAATTACAATTCAGGTGAAGGCGTTTCACGTTAAACCTTTGTAGCTGCGTAGAATAGTTGGATGTTACGTGAAGTATCCAGGAGCAGCGGGTCCCATGGCACGAACCTCCGGGCTGACATACCGTTAGGAACCCAAACAATTGTTGAGAGAGTGTTGTTCCAGGATAGTGTGACAAACACACCTGGAAGAGGCCAAAGACGTCTCTATCGTGCATTGGAAGATGGGAACTTCATCTTAGAGCCTAACCAGGAGGCTGTTCTCTCCCATCGGATACTGAGACGATGGCTGAAGCCCTAACAAGACTCCGAAAGGAGAGGAAGAAATGGACGGTCTTGAGAAAAGAAAAACTGAAAGTCAAAATATTGGTTGAAATGATCAAAACCAACACCGAGAAATATGCTCAACTGAAAACCCAACTTGAGACAACTCCAACCTCGGGTTACAGACCTCTTCCGCATAACGGACTCCTTGATCAAGAGAAGTCCAACCGAGCTAGTGAAACTGAACCTTAATCATGGAGCTGAGACTTTTATGGAAGTACTAAACATTTTGTAATCCTTATCAGGAATCTACCATCGGAATGATGGAAATTTTGTACTATTTAAATAAAAAGAATTATCGCAGGATGCGATAGAGAATTTTGTATAAGTAAATCACAAGATGTGATAGAGAAAAATTTTGTAAGGATCAAGCACAGGACGTGATGATCCATATTTAAGCAATAAATAAAATTTTTTGTTTGCCTCAATCGAATTTTGTAAAATTACTTTTAAAAATGCAAATGTGTCTTGATGTCTGGAAAACTAGATGAGCTGTGCAAATAATTAAGTCTTAAATAAATAAACAATAAGACTAATTAGAGTCATTAATGTATCTTCAGGATATCATTATAATGGAAAATCCCGGAAATGGAATAAGAGAGGACCAAAATGATAACCCCATGGCTAAACTGGATCAATTATTAGCCTTGATGAATGCAACCCAGAATCGAATAGCTAACTTGGAAAGAAAAGTGGAAGGGCACCACGTGGCAAGTGATGAGAGGACGGAAAACCAAAGTGAACAGCAAGGGGAAACTTCGAAAACCTTGACACTAGAAAACAAGAAAAATAAATTGGCTGATGAACTAGCCCAGGATATGAAGAAAATCAAACCCCCTAAGTTTGAGGGCTCTGTAACAGGTGATTCCGCAGAGGCGTGGTTGACGGAGATGGAAAAATACTTTGAGTTGAGGGATTATTCGAACAATTCAAAAGCAGCCTGGGCGGCCTATCAGTTGGCAGGAGAGGCTGCCACCTGGTGGGAAAACAAAAGGGCGGAGATGGATATGGCAGCAGCCGAGGTGTCGTGGGAACAGTTTGTACGATTATTTCGTCAAAGATGGCTTCCGCAGACATATTACGACCAAAAGTTGCTAGACTTTGAGAATTTGAGGCAGGGAGTTCTATCAGTTAATGAATACTGGGAAAAGTTCACTCGTCTGTTGAAGTATGTTCCCCTGTATCAGCAAGATGAAAACTTTCGAGTTCGGAAGTTTATAATGGGATTGAATAATAGGATAGGAGGTCAGGTGGATGTTCTGGCCCCACGAACAATGGATGAGGCCTATGAAAAGGCAGTTAGACAAGAACAGAGGTTAAAGAAAGATGATTCTTTTCGGGATAAGAAGCGCAACAAAGGCAAGTGGGAACCGTCACATCAAAATTTCAAAAAGAGGGGTCATAACCATAACAGATTTGAAACCAAAAGAGACAAAAGGAACCATTTCAATAATGATGGCAAGAAGGATGAAAACACTGTCAATAAGGGATCCGAAAAGAAAGGACCACCAGGAGGATGCTTCAATTGTGGAGGCGAGCATTACGCCAACCAGTGCCCCCTCAAGAACCCGCAAGGACAGCAACATCGAAAGCCCTTACCACCTCAACAAACGGCCTTTCAGCAACGAATTCATGCCGCAGTTGACAATCGTCAAGCTGAGTATCAAGCTACCCCTATAGAGACTCCAGGTATGCTTTATGGAAACCCCGTAACCATCTTAATTGATACAGGAGCCACAGAAAGTTTTATCTCACCCAAGATATTGCATAAATTTCCAAAAAGAACTGGGTACATGGCTAACTCTTGGGTAGTAGAATACGCTAATCAGACGAGAGCTCGGGTAGAGCAGTGTCTGTTTGAAGCTAGGGTGGAACTTCCAGGCTTCACTACAGAGGTTAACCTGTATGTAGCGCCTCTAGGATCCTACGATATAATCATTGGGATGAATTGGCTAAGGGAGCACAGGGCAAAGGTAGACTGTTATACCAAAATTGTAGAATGTATGGATGATTTGGGAAATTCTGCAAAAATACATGGGGTACAACGAGAAGTCAAGACGCGACAAATATCAGCCATGCAACTCAAAAGAAACAAGAGGAAAGGATGCCAAATATTTGCGGTCAAAATGGAAGAAGTTAGGGAATATAAAGAAAGTACATACCATGATGATATGATAATGCAAGCCCAGAGTCAGAAAGGGGAAATGGAAATTGATTTCAAAGAAGAAACTTTTGCTGATAAGTATCCCTACCTTCGGGAATACCAAGACGTGTTTCCTGAAGAGCTGCCTGGGTTACCACCTAGAAGAGTGTTTGACTTCACCATCGACTTGGTTCCGGGAGCCGAACCAGTCTCTAAGGCACCCTATCGGATGACTATTGTGGAATTAATGGAGCTAAAAACTCAACTACAGGAATTGTTGGATAAAGGTTTAATACGACCCAGTGTTTCACCTTGGGGTGCTCCAGTCATATTTGTGAAGAAAAAGGATGGAACTCTTCGCCTGTGTATAGATTATAGGATGCTAAACAAGCTTACCATCCGAAATAAATACCCTCTACCTCGTATAGACGACCTATTTGATCAGATGAAAGGGGCAGCAGTGTTCTCCAAGATAGACCTAAGATCAGGGTACCATCAACTCAGGCTAAAAGAGGAAGATGTTCATAAGACGGCCTTCCGAACCAGATATGGACATTACGAGTTTACAGTACTGCCTTTTGGACTTACCAATGCTCCGGCTGCATTTATGAATCTGATGAACAGCATATTCCGAGATTGTCTAGATAAATTTGTATTGGTTTTTCTTGATGATATACTCATCTATTCTAAAAATGAGGAAGAGCATCTTCGGCACCTTCAAATAGTTCTTCAGCGGCTAAGAGATAATAAACTTTATGGGAAACTATCGAAATGTACCTTCTTCCAGAAAGAAGTGCAGTACCTAGGGCATATAATCTCTGCTAAGGGAATCGCAGTAGACCCAGCAAAAATAGAAGCAATTGAGAGTTGGCCAGAACCTAAAAATGTTCATGAGGTCAGAAGCTTTATGGGATTGGCAGGATATTATCGGAGATATGTCAAGGATTTTTCTAGAATCGCCCATCCCATCACGTCTCTCCAAAGAAAAGGAAAAAGGTTCGAATGGACAGCGAAGTGCCAGGAAGCATTTGACACCTTGAAGGAAAGATTGACGACTGCACCAATCTTAATCGTACCAGATCCGAATGGGCATTTTGTAGTAATAACAGATGCGTCTGGAGATGGACTGGGAGGAGTATTAATGCAGGAAGGAAAGGTGGTGGCCTATGAATCTAGGAAGCTGAAACAGTATGAACAGAATTACGCACCGCATGACCTCGAGCTAGCAGCGATAGTGCATGCTCTACAAATGTGGCGACATTATTTACTGGGAAAGACCTTTGAGCTTAAGTCGGATCATCAAGGGTTGAAATACCTATTTACTCAGCCCAACCTAAATGCACGACAAAGAAGATGGATGGAATTGATATCCGACTATGACTTCGAGATTAGCTATATAAAGGGCAAGGAGAACAAAGTAGTTGATGCCCTAAGTCGGCGAAGACACATATCTGCTATGGCAACTATCCACACCGACTTCAAAACGCAAGTTCTGCAAAAACTAAAAGAGGATACCTACTATAATCAAATACGAGAAGCTCTCCTGGCAAACTCTCAGGACCCTAATTATGAGGGATTCCAGATAGAAGAAGATGGACTTTTGAGATTTAAAGGCAGGATGTACATTCCAGACTCATCAGAATTAAGGAAAACCATTTGGAGAGAAATTCACACCGCACCGTACTCAGGCCATCCCGGAATAACCAAAATGTTGGCAGATGTGAAACCTCTATATTTTTGGAAGGGAATGAAGAAGGATGCAGCTAGGTTTGTCGCAGGATGCTTCGAATGTCAGAGGGTTAAAGCTGAACATCAACATCCAGCAGGGTTATTACAACCCCATAGCATACCAGATTGGAAGTGGCAAATTATCAGTATGGATTTTGTGCAAGGGTTGCCAATGACAAGAAATAGACATAACACTATCCTAGTGGTAGTAGACCGACTCACCAAAGTGGCACATTTCATACCAGGAAATTTGACAGATGGAGCTTCTATAGTTGCGCGAAAATTTGTGCAAGAAATATTTCGTCTACATGGCGTACCCGAGAAAATCATTTCTGACAGAGATGCAAGGATAACATCTAGATTTTGGCAGACATTATTTTCTGCATTAGGGACACAACTAAATATCAGCACAGCTTATCATCCTGAAACGGATGGCCAAACCGAAAGGGTTAATCAGATCTTAGAAGACCTACTGAGAATGTATTGTATGGATCAGCAACATAAGTGGGAGGAATATTTACCCTTGGTAGAATTTGCCTACAATAATTCATATCAGTCAGCTATCAAAATGGCACCATTTGAAGCTCTATATGGCAGAAAATGCAGGACCCCTATCAGTTGGAATAGATTAGAAGACAGGGTCATTTTAGGACCAGAGATGCTCCAAGAAATGGAAGAACAGGTCAAGCTAATTAGGCAAAGGTTGAAAGAAGCTAATGATCGCCAAAAGAGTTATGCTGATGCAAAGAGAATTCCTAGACAATTCGTTGTGGGAGACAAAGTTCTTTTGCGTGTCAAACCTCATAAAAGCTCTATTAAATTTGGAAAGACTTCCAAGCTAGCCCCAAGATATGTGGGACCTTTTGAAGTACTGGAAGTTATCAATCATGTTGCTTACAGAATTGCTCTACCACCAGCTCTCGCCCGATTGCACAATGTGTTTCATGTGTCTTACCTTAAGAAATATTTTGCAAATTTTGAACATATGATTGACTAGAAATCTTTGTAGGTGCAGGATCCAGGGGTGATTGCTTTAGAACCAATTCGAGTGCTCGAAACGCGTAAGTTGCACTTACGTAATCGAGAGGTGGTTCAATGTAAGGTCCAATGGGACCAGTACTCAGAAGAGAATGCCACCTGGGAGGACTATGATGAAGTCCTTCGGAATTTTCCTTATTTATTTTCAAACCATATGGAATTTTGATTTTAGAACTTGAATATAAAAATAAGTAATCATCGAGGACGATGATTCATAAGGGGAGGAGTATGTCACAACCCTCCCTAGAACTTAATAAGTTATGGTATTGATGTCATGGTCGTTATTTCCGTTATTGAAGCATTATCCTTCTTATGAATATGAATTAAAGGATTTAATAATTGTTCTGGTTTATTTTATTTCTTGGCAAATGAATGATATGATGGATGATTATTTAATTGCGTAAATACAACTATAGATGATGTTGTTACGTATATCAATGAAAAACAATATGTTAAGAATAGTCTAACTCTGGCTCTTGGTGTCAAGTGATTGCAGGACCATCAACGCAAGAAAAGAAAAGGGACCGTCATCAGGGAGAGGACACGGTTGACGAGGATCCGATTGTTATCAAACTCTGGGAAGCAAACGAGGTCACAAATGATCTTGGCCTTGGTAAAATAAATAATAGATAATAAACCTTAAAAAGAAAACTTTTGATATTTATTTCACTTTATAAGGAATAATAAATATTACGTTGACAACTTTAAAAGACTTAAAAGAAATAAAGTAAAGCCCGAATTTGATTAAGGCGAATATAGTGAAGCGGCCAAATGAAAGAAACGCATGAGTAGTAATTGGCGCGGGGTAAAAAGAGAGAGAGAGGGAGCCGATGTATGAAAGTCTGAAACGCATCACAGGGCATCGAGTTGCATGTAACGTATGCATTCAAGAAGGCCCGATGGAGAATGCGAAAGGGCATTCATTTAAATGTCGACCCCGTCTGGAAAAATGCATTCCCTCAGATCATTCGTTACTCTCTTTTGGTCTGCGTCTTTTGGAAGGATACAAATCTTTCGCCAAGTTTAGGGTTCGATTATTCCTCTGTGTTGTGTTTAATCTTCTCTTGGAATCGGTCGGGAAAGATCTGTCTGAAGCGAAAGTGAACCTCATACGCCTTTCTCTTCCTCTACTCCGCGGAAATAATTGTTGGTGGCTCACAAAACCCTTCTCGGAAAACAAGCAGAGCGGATTTCGTGGTCAATCGCAATATTATCAGGCACGTAAATGAGATAATCTTCCTTCTATCTTCCTTGCGTAGAATTCATTATGAGAATAATTCTTGTTCGCCCTAATGATTGAATGGTTAT
This sequence comes from Sequoia sempervirens, assembly GCA_007258455.2. Lineage (NCBI taxonomy): Eukaryota > Viridiplantae > Streptophyta > Pinopsida > Cupressales > Cupressaceae > Sequoia > Sequoia sempervirens. Next base: position 94,362 of record VDFB02287973.1, on the reverse strand, counting down.
AATATTATTTTGGTTTATATCGGCTATTCTCTATACTATTCTTGCCCCGATAATTTAAGGTAGGGTTTTGTTAGATTGAACCATAGTTCTTGCCTAAATCTGAATGCCGTTTAACCTTTCCAACTGGACGTCATATAGTCAGAAGTTAATCTGAGACCATTCTTCCTATGTTAAATTTCGTGATTTTGCTATATCCTCATCAAGCAATGCCGACCTAGGGAGTTTTCCTTCCTTATTTCTGGTAAACTGTACTCGAACCATGAAGCGATTTCTGTATTCTGCTATTCTATATTCCTTGATTTTCGGAACAGTACACCTGGGCAGAACACCAATCTTTACCAGAAGTAGGGTTTAGTTAATAAATGATGAAAGTCACGCAGAAAATGTCCAGCTTATAATTTAGAGATAAATAAATTCGAAACAGATGAGGAACGTCCATATTATTTTAAACTGTTCACTCTCCTAGTAGACTCCAGTATTGTTTATTAATACTTAAATATTTGAATAGAGTCTTTCGTGGTTAATTGCCTTCATGCAAGCATAAGATGCTAAAACCGAACTATTATGGAGACTAATAGGGTCAGTCTATCAGATTTGAACATTATCTCTTCCTGAAGGATAAGCGATAAATTCTTATTTGAACCAATGAAATTAATAATAACAGTGAGAACTTGAACTTGAATATTTGTTATTCTTGAATATAGAAACCTGAAACATACCTAGTACAACTTAACGAGCAAGGATGCGTGCTGACGGCACAGTGATGCCATAAATAATTAATTAAAAATCCTTGGCCAAGGTAGATGCCCGTTTGGCAATGTCAGCTTCCATGGCCAGATATACCCTGATCAGGATGATTCTTCTGATAGGAGGTACCTATAGAGGAAGGATCGATCAGTGGTATAGGTTCGTGGACATCAGGCTCAGAGAACTGATAACAATTGAACCTTGTCAATTGACCTCGTGAAGGGCGGGTTCTTCAGTTGAAGAAACTCGGGAGACCAGCAGGTCTTGGTTGGGCGGTAAAGCCCCTGATGATGATTTCTTTTCCTTTCTAAACGGTGTTGCCAATGAAGATGGTGTTAAATGCAAAATCTTTCTTCTCGCTCTATTTCCAGGTACAAAGATCTGAATGTTTTCTATTTGTTGAAATAATATTCATCTATAATTTCGAGCAATGTCCTTTTAGCTGAAATTATCATTACTTGTTAGTTATTGTTAAATTATGCTGCTTAGTTGAATACTGCAACTTAGATGTAGAAATTCTAGATAGCCGTTGTATGTTAACCCTAGAATGGTAGTTATTTATTTCTGGATATTATGAAACTGTTTCTGAAAAATCAGTTAGAGACGTTGGAAAACTCTAGATCTCTTGAAAACAATTAGTTACAATTCAGCTGAAGGTAGTTCCAGTTAAACCTTTGTAACCGTAGAATAGTTGGATGTTACAGTCAGGGTGTTCAGTCACTTGAGATTGCGGTTGCAGAGAATTTGGCGAAATCGTGTTCTAGTATCTCAGTTGTCAGTTGCATACGATGCCTTGGAGATTGATGAGGATCAGGAGAAAGTCTTTACTTGGAGAGAGCAGCACCTTCTCAGAATGGAAATATGTGAGAAGATCTCTACTAAGTTGTTTTCACTCAAAGATGATGTGGTTGGAGTACTTGCACTTGTCAACGGTTTCGTTGTTCATATTCCGTGTCATTATCTTCTCGAAGATGGCACGTATGTTGAATTGGATAAAGTTCAAGCAGAGTTCGAGAAGCTGATTCGTGACAGCCTTGAAGGTGAACCTATGGCGCCTAAATTAGAGAATATTTCAGTGATTGCAGCCAGTTTCAGAAAGGCGACTGAAGAATGTAAAGATGGTATGCACACAATTACGGAAAGTGGCAGAGAACTAAAGAAACAGACTGTTGTTTTGAGCAGTGTCAAAGTACCAGATGAAGAGAGATCGATGAGTTCTTGGTGAAGTGTTAGACCGAGTTGACATGGAGTGATCTGCCGGTTGGAACAGTTAATTCGAGGTTGAGTCTTAGCAGTTAAACTTCGAGTCTTGAGTTTACTTGCTGACTTAACATGCTTATCTCATCCTTGGAATTATCAACAGGAGTTAGGGTTAGGGTTTCGATTAAGCGAAGGTAGTGTCGATTAAGCTTTGCTTTAAATAAGGGCGTGCATGCTTGCACACGGTCCATTTAGGTTATTTGTACCGGTTGATGGTAGCTTTCCAGTTAACTGTATAGTTTACTTCATTAGGGTTTAATAATTAATCTTGCATGCATTTGCGAGACTGTAGTTAACACAAGGTGATTTTAGGGTTCCCTACACCTTGATGTATATAAATAAGAGCTTTGCTCATTTGTAATTAACTTTTGCTTGAGAGAGAAATATATGCTGCGCCTACCTTGCCCTCAATATTGCTCTTTTGGTATTTGTTCATGCGTCTTTGCTATTACAGTTAATTGTTATGCCACATAGGGTTTCATGCAATTGTGATAGTGGATTCTTTCCATAGTTTAGATAAATCTGTCTTGTGAATCTTTTGTCATTATTGATCAAGCGTTATGCCACATAGGGTTTCGTGAGATTGTGATGATAAATCTGTTTTGAGAAGTCTTTACTGTTATGATCAAGTGTTATGCCACATAGGGTTCCATAAGGTTGTCATGGTAAATACTTCCCTTAGTTTAGATAAATCTGTTTTGTGAATCTTTTATCATTTTAATCGAGTGTTATGCCACATAGGGTTTCATAAGATTGTGATGATAAATCTGTTTTGTGAGTCTTTACTATTATGATCAAATGTTATGCCACATAGGGTTTCATAAGATTATCATGGTAAATTCTTAAATCTGTTTTGTGCCCAATAAACTTGTTCAGATTGAGATGATAGTTGCGCCACCTTGCCTTCAAGTAGAGAATCTAAACACGTTTATCGTCTGATAGTCATAACCTTGCTCCGTTTTCTCATGCTCTGTTTTCTTGAGGGAACTGGATAGAATTTAAGTTATTAAGTTTAGTTGTAGTTAGTGAATCTGCGAAACCAGAGAAAATTCTCAGCTGCAACGTATATAGTTTTCAAGAAAGCCTTGTACCTCTACAGCTGAAACAAAAAGACAGGAATTAGTTTAGTTTATTTCCCTTTGAGGTATTTTTGTAAAGCACAACGAGGGAGCTTCCCCTCCTAATTTGAAGAGCACTCATTGCGTAGTGTACATAGGCTGTTCGTAACAACTTTTACTCCAGAGGTGTTAGTTGTTACGCCAACACTACATAGGTCTGAGCTATTCCTCAATGGTGGTTATATTCAGAGATGTCACATTGGGGCCTTCCCTTACCATACCTGATCGTACTTAATTCGAGTATGATGTGTTATGAGTTATCTGTGTTAACCTGGATCTGAACCGGAGGTGATTTTGAATTCCATTCATGTTGTGAATTACTAGTGATTACTTGATTTAAAAGTTATGGTTTAAATTTCTAGATTGCTCTTAAATGAAATTTCTAGGGATTAAATGATAGTTTAAATTCCTTGTTGATCGTAAAAATATTTGATGAGTTAAAAGATTGCTTATACAGCAAATGTGTTATTTCCGTGAAAATTGGGAAAATAAAGCGGTAAGTTATTCTTTTTAAAATTGTCGTAATTATGGGGTTGCATATATGTGTTTTCATCATTATTTAAATTGTGAAAATTAAATGAGGTTGAATGTTTATTTTGTCTTGAATTATTGAAACGGAATCAATTAGGAAAAATAAATAAATTGGAATTAATGAATTAGAGAAAAAGAAAAAAGGGCAAAACAGAATAAAAGGAAAAGTCTTAGCTATTTTTGGATTATTCATTTTTGAGGTAATTTGCTCTCCAAAAACACTCTTCATGGAAAATTTGAATTTTGGGAAATTTGTGCTATTTTTTAATTGGAAAGCTTGGCAATGGATTGGTTGGGATAGGAAATAGAGTGTGAATGCTTTGGGTGTGATCTCTCCCTCTCTCATGCGGAATTTTGCAAGTTTTCATTGTTTGGGTGTGTCTCCAATTTTGAGGTAAGTCTCTAATTTCTCCTCATTTTGAAGATGCTTTTCCATTTGGATGCCATGCTCACCCTTAAGGGGAGCGTAGGACTTCCTATTTAGGATTCAATTTGTTCAAATAGGATCTAATTTAATTGTAAATTGAATTTTTTTACATCGTCAGTTTTGTGCCCTCATAATGCCCAAATTTTTGAAAATGCTCGGAATTTGAAATCGACTTCATAGAATAGGTCAAGGATTGTGCAATTTTGGAGTCAAAGGGCACTTTTAGATTTTTGAAATTTTTGAATTTGTGAAAATGGAAAATTTTAAGGTATATTTTAATGGAGTCTCTTCCATTTTTTTTGTTTTTGTGTTGAAGCAAAATTTGTAAAATTTGAGTTTTTAGTATGATTTAAGATGTTTCGGAATGGGGGAAAAGAAGTTTCCTCCATGGTTTTTCGAGATAAACATTTTAAGCTTATGTGAATTATTGTGTTGAGCCAAATTTTTGCCTTGCTTTCCGTGCCACGCTCGATTGTTGAGAGTTATGAACCTAGGACGTAGGTGTTAGAGAGAAGTATGGTAGTGGCTTCTAATGTTTGTCAAGGCACAAAGGGGGCCGAGGATATCTCATGTAGAAGTCTCTTAAATAAGTGATAACTAAAGAAACACATGGGAAAATAAAATAAGCCAAGTTAATGGTGCCTCGTCATGCTTGGAATGCTCATATAGACTCAAGATGAGTGTGGAATGCATGTCCGCTCGAGGAGCGTTAGAAATTGTATGGTTGAGTAGCCTTGTCTCTTGTGAGAGGTGTACTCGATTCCACTTGGCCAAGTCTTGAGCCCACTACGATGACACTCCCTACCCCCTTCTCTAGGATCTAATCATGTTTGGCTTTTGAGTTGCATTTGATGAGATATGGTACTTCATCCTATTTTATGTCATTGAGTGACCTTTATATGTTGTGTATGTTGCATGTTTACTCTATGATTGGTGTGAATGTAAGCCTATCCCGTGTGCATTGTGTGAGTGTGTTTTCGCCTATGTCACTATCTCCTAGCACAGTGGGAGTGGATATTTGTTTTCCACGAGGTTGGGTGGCGTGCAAACCACCGTTGGGGACCAAGGATCTTGGGAGGAGCTCCAAGATTGTGATCAAGTGGTAAAGGTTCCCATTTCAATTATTTTCTTATTGTTGAAATGTTATAAAAATGTTGTTGAAGGACATTTGGATCATCTTCTTTTGTATGTAATGTAATCATTGAACCTCTCTAGTGGATGGAATGTAATTGTGCAACATAAGTGGTACCGGTGTTATAATTTATTTTACGTGCCTTGGCATTGGAGCCAAGCACACAAGCTATCTTGAATGCTCTTTAAACCTTTTCTTTTGTTGGTTAAAATGAATGTAGAGCATCTCCCTTTGGGTTTTAAAATGAACTTTTGGCTTAGAAAACATGAAATCAAACATTGAAATCTCTAGAAATCTTTTGTGTTGTGTGTGATGTGTGTGCTTAGTGTGTCATGGAGAACCACCTCATCGAGAGGCCATTTAGGGTTCTCCATGAGGCCTCTATGTAGAAACCCCTTGTTTCCCCTTATCTCTGAATCTGACTATTTTTGTTTGTTTTCTGAAGTTTTTGGGTTTTTTTGTGTTTTTGCAAGAATAATGAAAAATGGCGATTTTGCAAATAAATGATAGAAAATCTAAATAAAATCTTATAGCTCCGGAAATAACATAATCTATTGTGAATATTGATGCCAGTCTATTTATTTAACTTCTGCACTTATTACAAATGAGATCCAAAGACATGCAATCTAAAAAGCAATGATTTTTATTAAAGAACCTGGTAATATTGCAGCAATAAATGATCTTCTGGTGATGGTACAGCTGATATGATTGAGCACTTTCCCTTGCGCCAGAAGGAAGAAACCACTGCCTGTGAAGTATGCGCCACTGGTAATGAAGACTGACTGCCAAGAATGAAGGCGACTAGCTCTGAAAGAAAAGTACGCCTCTTTCACCAATGGTACGGCCTAGTACAGAAATGTACGGCCAGAAATACAGCAGCAATCAACAAATAAGAGTACGGCTCTGTCTGGTATCTCTGGATCTGAAGATATAGGCGCCTCTACTGTATGATCCTGTTGGATAAGTCTCACGCTGAAACCCTAAAGATATAGACCTCTGTGAAGCTCTGTAATTTCTTCTGAATGAAGAAATCTCTTGCCTGGCAATAAATCAGATGATATCTCACACCCTCTGAATTGCTTTCACTGGAGATGGCTCGTTCTCCAATGCTCTGAGACTGAAACCCTAGGCTTCCGTGCTCTGACGAAACTTGATCAATTTTCAATCACTCAATAACATAATGGCTCGAATCCCAAGCAAAAACCCTTTATTCTTTGAAATGTGCGATTTCCTTAATAATAGGGAATATTAAAAAGTTCGAACCTTTTCATTATAATATTTCAATAGTCTCAGCTCAAATTTTAATAATAAAATATAATCGTCAAAATGGCCCCTTTCCATGATGGGCGACCCCTTCACTGAAATCACTTAAGTTATAATAAAATATTATAACTTTATATTATAATGCTTCCACAATTAATATTTAATTAAATCAATTAAATATTAATATCTCTCTCAATATTTACCCGATGCTCGAACCGTCTGAAGCTGACGACTAAGGAAGTGATTCTGAACGCTATCAATCCATACTGCTAAAAATAGCAGGGGTCCCACGCTGAGTGCCAGATACTGCTAAAAATAGCAACTCAGGCTAGAAGTGTCCGAATGAGCCCGAACGAAAGCCAACTGATCAAATACTGACAACTGAAGCTGAACCAAGCTCCATCAAGACCCTCTATCCAATCTATCACCTACGAGGGTAGCATAATAGGCTAATCCTGTGCTCTGAGAGATGTCAACTAGAAGGAGACATGACAGTCGCCCTTTGAAATTGCTTGTCCTCAAGCAATCTCAACTCGGATCTTTGCAGAATATCCTCGCTCTCCCATGTAGCATCCTCCAGAAAATCTCTCCATTTCACTAGATATTCCACGATGGTCCACGCTGTCTCTCTCTCTCCAGGATAGACTCGGTACTAATCAACTTTCCCTCATCATCTAAGGGAGGTAGACTGCAGACGGTACCACACGATGTCCCAACGCCTTCTTGGCGTGATACATGAAAAACATTGTGTACCCTGCTCTCAGCCGGAAGCTCAAGCTCATAAGCCACCTCTCCAACTCACCTCAGGATTGAAAGGACCGTAATACCGTGGCTTAAGCTTCTCTGACCCACTCTTCCTAAGAGTGGACTGACGGTAGGGCTGCAGCATGAGGTAAACCATGTCACCCACCTCAAAATGCCTCTCTGTCCTCTTATGATCTGCATACTGCTTTTGCTGATTCTGTGCCTTGGCGATATTCTCCTTGAGAGCCTTCATAGTATCCTGACTCTCCTGCAACAAGTCTCCAGCACTCGGCACTCTACTATCACTCAGTAGCAAATCTAGAAAACTCGGCGCCTCATACCCGTACAACGCCATAAAAGGAGACATCTGAATAGTCATGTGGAATGTCGTGTTGTAGCAATACTCGCACAAATGAATCCACTTGACCCATGCCTTCTGCTGCCCTGTAATATAATTTCGGAGGTAACCTTCCACCCACTTATTCACTATCTCCGTCTGCCCATCAGTCTGCGGGTGGTAACTGGTGCTCGGAGTGAGCTCGGTCCCTTAAAGTCTGAACACCTCCTGCCAGAAGTGACTCAAGAACCGACTATCCCTGTCGCTCACAATGCTCTGAGGCAATCCATGTAGTCTGAATACCTCACGAAAGAAGACCTCTGCTACCTGGGTAGCTGTGTAGGTAGTGGTAATCGGAAAGTAGTGGGCATACTTTGTTAACCGATCCACAACTACATATATGCAATCTCGCCCCTGGGCTTTAGGCAAGCCCGTGATAAAGTCCATCGACAGGCATTCCCACTTCCTGTCAGGAATCGAAAGTGGCTGCAATAATCCTGCCGGGTACGTGTTCTCCTGCTTGTTCTGCTGACAAACAGGGCACTCACGCACGTATTGAATAACATCTGCCTTGAGTCCTTTCCATGTGAATCTCTCCCGTATCTGTCTGTAGGTTTTGAAATACCCGAGATGTCCTGTAGTCGGTACATCATGAAAGGCTCGCATGATTATGTTCTTCACCTCTGAACCTGGGATCAAATATATCCTGTTCTTGTAAATGATCAAGTCATTTACAAGCGTGTACCTGGTATCAATCGTTGATCCCTCAACAATGCTGGAAGCCCAAGTATCTTTGGCATACTCTACCACAATCATATGCCTCCAATCCTCCGTGATATGAACCATAGAGCTCAAATGTGGCCTGCGTGAAAGAGCATCAGCTACTATGTTCTGTGTACCTTTGATATACGAGATATCAAAGTCATATGCCTGCAATTTACTGACCCACTTCTGCTGACGATCATTGAGATCTCGCTGCCCCAAGAAGTGTCTCAAACTGTTATGGTCAGTTTTGATGCAAAATTTGCTGCCAACAAGATATGCCAATTTTGCCAAGGCATGCATGATGGCGAGCATCTCCTTATCATATATGCTATAAGTCTCTCGGCCCTCGAGCTTACGGCTCTCATACACAATCGGGTGCTTGTCCTGCATAAGCACCGCACCAATGCCCTCACCTGATGCATCGCACTGAAGCTCAAAAGGCTTCGTAAAGTCAGGTAGTGCCAAAACAGGGCATGTAGTCATCAACTCCTTAAATCTCTCAAAACATTCCTGTGCCTTAGGAGTCCAAATAAATGCACCCTTCTTCAGTAAATCTGTCATAGGGGCTGCATGTCGTGAATAACCATTCACGAATCTACGGTAGAATCCACACAAACCTAGAAACCCTCTCAACTGTGTCAGATTTGCCAGTGTAGGCCAGTCAATAATAGCGCGGATCTTTTCAGGATCCATCCGCACTCCTCCTGTACTGATGATATGACCTAAATATAACAATTCGGTCATTCCCAAGTCACATTTGGATTCCTTGGCGTACAAGGACTCCCTCTCCAGAATACTCAACACAGTCTCCAAGTGAGCCAAATGCTCCTGCCAAGTCCTGCTGTAAATAAGGATATCATCGAAGAAGACCAATACGAATCTCCTCAGCTGTGAATGAAAAACCCTGTTCATCGTAGACTGAAATGTAGCCGGCGCATTAGTGAGCCCAAATGGCATCACTATAAACTCGAAGTGCCCACAATGACATCGGAAGGCAGTCTTCTCAATGTCCTGCTCACGAACCCTGATCTGATGATACCCCGACCGTAAATCTATTTTAGTGAAGTAACATGCGCCATGGAGCTCATCAATAAGCTCGTCTATACGAGGTATCGGATACCTGTTTTTGATCGTCCTCTTATTCAGGACTCTGTAGTCAATGCACATGCGTAATGTTCCATCCTTCTTCTTTACCAAAACAACCGAAGAAGCGAATGGTGATTTGCTAGGTCAAATGTGACCCATAGCAAGTAACTCTTTTATTGTCTTTTCTATCTCATCCTTCAACCTCTTAGGATGCCTGTAAGGAGTTATCATAACGGGCTTAGCGCCCGCCTCGAGCTCAATAATATGCTCAATGCCCCTGTCTGGAGGTCTCCCTGGTGGAATATCACTGAATACCTTATCATGCTTGATTCTCAACTGCTGTATGTCGGGATGATATTCATTCTTTTGTTGTCCCTCCTGTATAGGTGCCAATGTGCACTCAGCAGCCCACTCTACCATGTCGTGACGCATGAGCCTCTCCATCCGACGAAAAGAAATTGTTTTGATGTTGCTGTCCCGAATTGCTTTTAGGATGTGTGTCTTCCCATCAACATCAAAACGGATCTCCATGTCCTTGAGACGAAGAGTGACTTCCTCAAGTGAATGAAGCCACTTCATGCCCAAGACCAAATCAATGTCTCCCATGTTAACTACGTAGTAATCAGCCTTGAACTCATAATTGTTCAAGCGTAAAGGGAAATCCTTAATCATGCGTTCACACCTCAAAGTGTATCCGTCGGCCACCTTAACCCTAATGCCCTCGAACTCCTCAGTGATGAGTCTGCGTTTCTCAACAAATCTAGCATCTATGAAATTGTGTGTGGCTCCTGTATCAAGAAGGGTAATGACCCTCTGTCCTGCCAACACTCCACGAATCCTGAAGAGCCCTCCTGCTGAATGCTAGATAATCGTGCCTCCTGTATCTGAAGCTCTAACTCATCTCTGCCTTAGGCTCTGAAGCCTCTGGCTCTGACTCCTCAGAACTCTCCTGCTGTTCGGAATTCTCTGACTCCGAATCCTCATAATACGCCCACATCACTCGATTTGCCTTGCCCTTAGGCCTCAAAGGACAATCGTGATTGGCGTCATAGGGACCTTTGCAGTAGAAGCAAAGCTTCTTCCTGCGTAGATCGTTAAGGGCCTCACGATCCAAAGGTGGTGCTGCTGATTTACCCTTTGAATCGTTTTTAAAATCTGATTTTTCTTTGTTAAAATCAGACTTCTCTCTGTTTCTGTTAAAGCCCTTATTGTCCCTGAAAGATGAAGAACCTCTAGAGTTGAATCTACTAGAAGGTGCTGCCAACTCCATACTCCGTGCCTTCTTCATCGCTTCCTGTAACGAAGGAGGATCAAAGGCTTTGATCCAACCTCTCAATGGCTCTGTCAAACCCTCCATGAAGAGTACCACAAGTCGTCTCTCTGAGATGTTCGGAACCATAACTGATAACTTCTGAAAGTCACCAATATACGACTCCAAGCTGCCACTCTGTCTCAACTGAGCCAAGTCTCTGAAGTAGGATTCTGGATCCTTCCTGTCAAACCGCTCTACCAACCTGTCCACGAACTCCTGGTATGATGTGATCCGGTCATGCTGTAGGGTCACCATACCGTGGTGCCACCAATCGTAAGCTACTCCCTCCAAATGTAATGTCGCATATCTGATTGCATCTCTCTCCGCCATCGGACGCAATGTAAGAAATGTGTCTAGCTTACTAATCCATGCCTGGGCTGTCACCTTACCACTACCATCGAACATCGCGAGATTGAGCCTATTCGTAGCATGTTTTAGATCATGATTCTGATATCTAGGTCTCCAATCCTGTCGACCTCTGTGATGCTCTCTCCTCTGCGTAACAAATCTGTCAAAGGAGATCCTCTCTCTGACATCTGGTGGTACTAACTCCCACTCCTCGTTCGCTGCCATAAGTGTATCAGCGAACAACTCCTCCTGCTCCTCACCTGCGATAGCCTCATCGGGCTCCTGTCTCACAAAAGTAGGCCTAGTGGGCCTATCTGCTGTCCGGGAGGCTGTCCTAGGTGCCCTGCGAGATCCTGCTTCACTCCTCTCGTCGTCACGATGTGGTGACTGTCTCCTCGGAGTACCCAATCTCTGAAGTGCTACTGCAACTGCTGTAATACATCATTAGACTGCCGTTGACCTGCTCGCAAGTCTCGAGTGCATGTAAAACCTCTGCATCGTCCTGATCTCTAGGGTTTTGAGGAATTTCATTTCTAGGAACATCTGTTCTGTCAGCCATGTTTTCCGGCTGCCGGATCGAACCCTGTTGCCTGTCAATCAGAGCTCGTCTGCGTGTGTAATACCTGTGAGACCCAATCTGTTCTGGCTGCATAAGCCTGCTAAACCCTTAGGATGGCAGGATTTAGCTCTGATACCACTGTAGAAACCCCTTGTTTCCCCTTATCTCTGAATCTGACTATTTTTGTTTGTTTTCTGAAGTTTTGGGTTTTTTTGTGTTTTTGCAAGAATAATGAAAAATGGCGATTTTGCAAATAAATGATAGAAAATCTAAATAAAATCTTATAGCTCCGGAAATAACATAATCTATTGTGAATATTGATGCCAGTCTATTTATTTAACTTCTGGACTTATTACAAATGAGATCCAAAGACATGCAATCTAAAAAGCAATGATTTTTATTAAAGAACCTAGTAATATTGCAGCAATAAATGATCTTCTGGTGATGGTACGGCTGATATGATTGAGCACTTTCCCTTGCGCCAGAAGGAAGAAACCACTGCCTGTGAAGTATGCGCCACTGGTAATGAAGACTGACTGCCAAGAATGAAGGCGACTGGCTCTGAAAGAAAAGTACGCCTCTTTCACCAATGGTACGGCCTAGTACAGAAATGTACGGCCAGAAATACAGCAGCAATCAACAAATAAGAGTACAGCTCTGTCTGGTATCTCTGGATCTGAAGATATAGGCGCCTCTACTGTATGAATCCTGCTGGATAAGTCTCACGCTGAAGCCCTGAAGATATAGACCTCTGTGAAGCTCTGTAATTTCTTCTGAATGAAGAAATCTCTTGCCTGGCAATAAATCAGATGATATCTCACACCCTCTGAATTGCTTTCACTGGAGATGGCTCGTTCTCCAATGCTCTGAGACTGAAACCCTAGGCTTCCGTGCTCTGACGAAACTTGATCAATTTTCAATCACTCAATAACATAATGGCTCGAATCCCAAGCAAAAACCCTTTATTCTTTGAAATGTGCGATTTCCTTAATAATAGGGAATATTAAAAAGTTCGAACCTTTTCATTATAATATTTCAATAGTCTCAGCTCAAATTTTAATAATAAAATATAATCGTCAAAATGGCCCCTTTCCATGATGGGCGACCCCTTCACTGAAATCACTTAAGTTATAATAAAATATTATAACTTTATATTATAATGCTTCCACAATTAATATTTAATTAAATCAATTAAATATTAATATCTCTCTCAATATTTACCCGATGCTCGAACCGTCTGAAGCTGACGACTAAGGAAGTGATTCTGAACGCTATCAATCCATACTGCTAAAAATAGCAGGGGTCCCACGCTGAGTGTCAGATACTGCTAAAAATAGCAACTCAGGCTAGAAGTGTCCGAATGAGCCCGAACGAAAGCCAACTGATCAAATACTGACAACTGAAGCTGAACCAAGCTCCATCAAGACCCTCTATCCAATCTATCAGCCTACGAGGGTCGCATAATAGGCTAATCCTGTGCTCTGAGAGATGTCAACTAGAAGGGGACATGACACTCTATGGGGTCAAGAAGTGTGGAGCACCTTTCCCTTCACCCCTAGTGTTGTTGGTCTTAGTAGGAGTCCCTTGTGGTCTCCCTAGTTCTTGGGAGTGTTATCCTTCGTGGTTTTGTGTGAAGCGTGATCGAATGTCTAGGAGCTCCTTGGTTCCATGATCATCTTCACCATTTCGAAGTTCGTTTTTGTCGAGCTCCTTCCTTGTGTAGTTATCGAGTGTTTGGTACATCTTGGGGACCAAACCCTGCCTTGGGTTTGCGCACTAGCTAGGATTCCAGTGCTAGAATAGTACTACAGTACCTAGGAAGTACTACAATGCCCAACAAGGACTCCAACACTAGACAAGGACTGCAGCACCAAACCTAGACACCTAAGCATTTGCACTTGGTGTCCTCTTTGGCCGCTAGTGTCCCCTCTAGGCACTAGTGACCTCCAGTGCCCTGTTTTCACCGTTACATCATCAATTGAGTCTTTCGTCCATTTCTTGGGAAAACTTTGTATACGCAAGTTGTTCCCTTTGGTCTAGAGAGTATTCCAATGTTGGTGATTCATTGACAAGTGTCATACCTCAAATTGTATGGCATCTCCTTGTTTTGGGAAGTGCATCATTGCTTGGAAGAGACTAACTATTGTTCAAATTAGTGGAGGGTTTGTACCTCCTAGTTAGGCAAGTTTTCATGAAGGTTGCCATTGTATTTAGATGTTGTCTAGGTTGTTGTTGAGTGGATTGGAGGTGAATATGCCCTCTTCCTACTCCTTGTTCTAGAAACCGATGGTTGCATCGTCTCGTCGAGTGGTGTTAACCTCCTAGTCACTCTATCGTTTGTTTAGGTTTATGAGGGTGTTGTAAGAGTTCTTAAGTGCGTCTTGGTGTGGATTTGAGGTTGATGATTTTCTCATCTTATCCTTTTGTTGTGTTGTGAGAGAACATGATCGTGGGTTAATACCCAATTGTTGTTTGGGTGTCATCTCCCCTCTCATAAGTTCATTGTGGTGGTTTTACTCCATGATTATTAAATCTTTCACTAGTTCCACCTTGCTTGTGCAATGGTGAGGTTGTTCTTGTTGTTGTTGCCTTTGTGTCGTTGTGTTTCACATAACACTTGTGTGCACGTTGTTGTGCAAGTGCAGCATGTTGTCACATCTTCGGTGTTGTCGTTTCAAAAAAAACGTTGTTCCATCAGGTTTTGTCCTAGGTGCGTCGCCCTAGGAAATTACAATATTCAACATAGTATTATTTCTTCAATAGCAAAGCATCTCATCATAGCAGCTTTTAGAAATCTTTCAATCATCCTATTCTTGTTTCCAAATTATCATATCATGCAAGGTACCCATATGTCTTTTAGTTATGCTTTCAAATGAGCTTCATGATTAACCAAAATAGTGTTCTTTTGTCCAATTATTAGAAAATAGCAAGTTAATCATTGTGCTAGAATGACATAAAATAAAATTAGATAATGTAATATTGGACAGTTTACCACCAATAATTTGGATATTTATTCTAAAAATCCTTGAACGGTAGTATAGTTGGATCCTTTTTTTTTTTCCTAATTGTAATAGATCTTGGTCAATTAATTTACTTGATTCTATTTTATTTTCACTTCATCCTCTGCCTTGCATGGATCAAATTGGAATCAAGTGAGTTAATCCGCAATTTTGGTGTTGATGCAACCTTGTTTGCACTCACTATCAACCAGTTTGGCTTGATCGATTTTATGATTAGTTTTAATTGTAAGTCAGTGGACCAACTGCCAACATCTTTCAATTAATTTTCTCCATCCTCATTCGACCTCCATATGCTCTCACCTTGCCCAATTTGGGATCAAGGTGATCAAAAAGAGTTAGAATTCAAGTTGATCACTAAAATTTTATTAGGAATTGAGCTAACACCCTGCAAGGATTATTACATATTCAACACACTGGTAATCCCTCAATGGAATTACTCAAATGAATAGGAGGGTTTTCATCCTCAAATCCATTTTGCCAAAGGGTTTTCATCCTAGGGCAAAAAGCTGAACAATGTTCAATCTCAAGAAATTGAGGTTTGATAATAAACTAGAAAGTCTTCTTCTATCCCCCATTGCTTTTATAGGAACTTTTAAGGAAATAAAATATTATTCTTTTTTTTCCATTTCCCTCCAAAACTCATTTTAAAAATTGTCTAGAAGAACCTTTAAAAATAACAATACTTTTGGACCCCATTCCTAACAACACTTTTTGTCCCACTTTTAAAACAGCCTTTTTAATAATAAAACATAAGTTGTTTTTTATAATATAACCTAAAGTTACTTTTTGGACAACTCAATGTAAATTATTAAATTATCTCCCTTGCACCACCCTAATAGCCTATGGGAAATTAAATAATACGCTGAGAATATCCTTATGACTTACTCTTAGAAAGGGGACGTGACATTTAGAGAATGCCATTTTCTACTATAAACATTTACGTAATTATTCCAAATTAATATCAAAGTAAATCTCAATTTGTAAAATTGAGTGATTCGGATTATATAACACAATTCTTCACCAGCCATGTAATTCGTAATAATTAACTTGTTATATCATGTTGTATCTACCTATGCATTATTTACTTGTCAACTTGCAGGTAATCATTAGGAGGTGCTTGTAAGTGGTTGTTGACAGTTGTATTCTATTTGGCAAGCATCAAGCACTTTTAATATGCTTCTCGTAGTCAAGGAATGAAGTCTGATTATATAAACGATCCTCACCGGTCTACATTTGGATTCTATAAGCACTACCTTGAAATAAAGTATTCATTGGTTTCATCTATAATTATCTGGTATGTACTGTTGTCTTCCATTTATATTGCAATTGGTAGCATTATTATTTGGCAGTGAACATTCCATTGTAATGCGCATAGATTTTTACATATACTCCTGGGCAAGCCCCTAGTGAGCGTCATCTTGCTCACACCTATCCTTGTTATACTCCAAGGAAAAATGATGCCTTGGAAGGGTTGCAAAAAAGATACAACAATACAACATCTCCACATTCAGGTCGCCTACATACTCAAACTGTAACATTGTAATATTGTTTTTCTGAACTCCCTAAGTTGTCATTAGCATCTTGTTATCCATCTGCATCAGCTTTCACAACCTATTTTTCACTCCATCGCAATAAAATCAAGTCTCTACAAGATAGCATTCAGATCACCAACTGTCAATACTCTTAGGATCTCTGAGGTTATCAATTATCATTTTGGATAGCAATTGAAATTATAATCCTGCCCCTTGCTGCTACATTAGTGCTTGTGCATTTCGATTATTTATAGACTCTCAAAAAAAAAATTCTGGAGTTTTGGATATCACCATGGCATGCAAGAGTAAGGTTATAAATGTATGTGCATATGCACACATGCTCCCACATGTTGCTTTTCCTTGTTTGACTGTATTTGCTCAGAATTATGTTACACTTCTGCCTATCAGGATTAGATCTATGTTTTCACACTTGCTCCATTGGACAAATGAATATGCCTGGCAGATAAATGAAGTTTGGAGCAACAAACTTGCTCACTCAAAATAATTTTTTGTTCAAAGTCACTCAACTTGTTCTAATATAAGTAATTTTGACTAAGAAACAACACACATTCCATAAACCTGCATTTGTGACAAGATGCAATAGTATGTTAAATTTGTCTGAGATCTTTACTTCAGAAGCAAAGGCTTTGTACATATTTTTTTATGTTGGTTTACAGAAAAGTTAAGAATCAGGTGCCTTCTCTGAAATAAATTCATCACCTATCTAGGCTTTATAGAAGAGGTGAGATATATGCCAATAAAATCTTCACAGCCCATTTAGGGAAAACGAAAAGGCAATCCATTAAGCCGTAAATTTTGGAATGAAAAGGCATATTGATATCTATGGTTATGACACTCCCCTACATATCTTAGACCATCATTACGCCAAAAGAAAGATTACCTCTCTAGTGATGACTGTAAATGAAATCAGTTTGAAGTGGTCCATTGTTTCTAGTTACAAGACAGGAAAATGTATCCAAACAGCTTAGTGTTTTATTCATTATCCCAAACAATGAAAATACCATTAGAGGATAAATATAAATTCAAGAAAACAAAGATAGAGAATTGCAAAGGATTCATACAATTGAAACTTACCAAGATAAATCTTTTTACTCCAGCACTTTTTGACGCATTTATGAGATTAATAGGTCCATCCTATATAACAAGGCACATTGTTATCCAGTCAGAATAGTATGTTTGGCTCATAAATTGTATGATCCAAGATCTATGTGTAAGAACTTTATCTTAAAAATGAAGAAGCTACCAAAGTTTCATATGAAAGCAACTTTTCAAAGAAAAATATACAAACTAAGCTAACAATTCTTTTAGTAAAACAGGGCAAAGCTCAGGAGTCTGTATATTACAAATCTTTCTCAGTTGGCTCCATAAAGATGCTAATAATACATATTTTTATGTGAAATATAGAACCAAACATTCAACTCATGCTATGAGAAAACTAGATCTGGAATCAAATAATGCATGTATGTAAGAGTAGAAATACAGTTTCAGACCACTTCAAATCCAAGCCAAATGAAACTTGAATGGAATATGAGCTTAGCCATTACCACCCTCCTAACCACTCTTGCAGTGATGCTTCTCAGACTAAGGAAATTTGGCACATTTGGAAGAGGTTAACTGAGCTTAGCCATAGTCATCTATGTGTGTTCCTGGTGAAAATGTAACTGCTCCAGTGAGCTTAGAGTCTCCCAAAGCATGCCTTATACCTATTTCTGAAACTCAATTGAAAACAAATTGGTTAAATTTTGACTTCTAGTGGGAGATTCACATTGATTTATTTCAACCAGTTGAATATGACTTAGCCTACCACGGGAGGGAGATTAAACTCCAAAAAAATGAAAAACTACCCAAATTGAGTGCAAGCTGAGAAAGGAAATTGCACGAATCTGTCCAGCCATTAGTGCTCTGGGAATTCTACCAAATATATTATTATTGAAAATTTGGAACTGTGTTTAGGTACATATTTTGAGTATTGACTCTTGACCATTTCTTTACTCAAAATGTCCAGAGATCAGTATGGAGTGGCCATATAAGGTTCAATTATCATTAACTATATGTTGCAGCGTGCATCATAAAGCTCAGATCTGGCTATGATTGTACTGAAAATATATTCATTTCTACAAGTTGTCAATGTCAATAAAGAGAATCACATACCTTGTCTACTTTTGGCTCCTTTGTTCCTCCACCTACATCATTCAAGCAAATTAAACAGCTTTAAAGTATGAACAGGAAAAGATGATCTTTTCTGAGGCTTAAAGATAATGTATGCAGGATAATAAGTATAAATCACTTTCTAAATTCACAAGCATTTACCTAATATCTCAATAAAACTTCCAAAAATGGTGAAGTTTGAACTTTTATCTAATTCTGCCCTAAGACGTCAAATTGATTGTTCAAAGCAAGAAAGCTAGAAGTTAAACTCTAACAAGGTTTACTGCAGCAATATTTTCTTCATAAGGATCTTGCATATGCAGGAAGGGAAAAGTCTGGCAAGGTGTCCATATTGCTGACAGTGCCTGAATCTAAAAGGGATATTTCCATAATCTAGCAGTCAATCATAGACTGTTCCTGCAAGATCCAAAACGGGTCTGTCTAATAAGGATTTGTGGACTTCAATATTTATGCTAATTCAGGCATAGTTCACCATCAATTACTGAAGTGCTAGCTGAAAGGCCACTTTGTATCCTATTAAATTTTCTATTCTTGTTAGAGTAGCATCACCCCAGAATTAGGCTGAAAGGAAGTGGACATATACCCAAACCAGAACTGTGCTTGGTGTGAGCATAGAATCATTTTACGAAGAGGAGGAAGATTGGGAAATGATAGAACTGAGAGCAAGGGTAAATAATAGTGTGAGGGAGAGTTACTAGAAATTTAGAAAAGAAATCAAAGCGAGAAACAGGAGGCACAAAGAATTTTGACAGCATATTGGAAAAAGATTATTCTTGTATTGAGCTAGAGAGGAATAAGGGTAGAAGATACCCTCTAGTAAAACAAAAAAAAAAGACATATGGCTGACGCAAACTCTGGTAGCAACAATCAAGTAGGCAGCCCTGGTGGAAAAATCAAAGAGAAAGAACAAACACACCACACCAACTACCATGTCAAATACTAGAACTAATTTCTTACTGCTGGGTACAAATACTAAGGACAGAGAATAACCTATTTATGCCGGAATGTATTGGAGAAGCCGTGGAATCACACACTTGAAAATTAAAATATCTGACCTTGCACATATTCTCAGGGATGGTGTAATAAAATGGTACATGCAAGTGAGTCCAAATCATTCCTTGACATGGTCAGAAATTGAGAAAGCATTGAAGCTTTATCCCAAGGTACTGACAGAGAGCATTAGCAAGATAAGAAATTGATTGAGGAAGAAGAACTTGTGAAGAATTACAATAAAAGATTTAAAGCAGTAGTATGGAAGTTAGAGGAACCAATAAGTGAGAAGCAGAGATTTGAGTGATTTATTCCAGGTTTGTTATTATACCTTCAAGCATCAATTGATGGAAAATTATTTGCTATTTTTGCAAAAGCCCTTAAGTTTGCTTCAAGATTAAAAGGTCAATCATGGAGAAGGGAGAGTGATTCAGTATTCAAAGAAGAATTTCATAGAATGCAGCAAGAGTTGGTAAATGAAACAAGATTTATTGGAAAAGGGAGAACTGTGAACACATTGTACAACATAAAATGTAACAGGAAGACCAAAAATATGGTGTACAAACGGACACAGAAGGATGAAGTGTTCTCTTCAAGAAATGGCTGGAAGAGTTACAACAGTGTGAACACTGAAACAGCAAGGAATGACACCTAAGAGGCAACCTATATACAATGAAAGAGTGTGTTCTGGAATTCATTAAGTGTGGGATCAATATCCACAAACCTTATGTGCCCTCAAGGAAGTAGAGCCTCATACAACTCAGTTAATGTCTTGAAGAATATATGGTTCCTCTAACCACTAGTGCTCGGAGAAGGATGCAACAGAGGAGTCAAAGAGCTAAGAGGAAGGGTGTCAAGAACCACCCAAATACTGCAACAAGCATACATTTCACCATTTCTAAAGAACACACAAAATTATCTGACACAAGGTGTGCCACCTCAAATTGATAACTATAGCAGTGGGTACGAAAGAGGATACCATAGCAGATACCACAGAGGTTATATAGATGGTTACAGAGGTGGATAACAAGGAGGAGATGTATTGAGATATAGCCTAGAGATGGCACTGATCTGTCCTAAATGTGGAAAGTCTGGCCACATAGCTTGAAATTGTGCAGAGAATAAACATACATGTGGATTCTCTAACGACAGATCACATTACTCATTCAATTGTGCTATCACAGCATAGTTCTATAGATCAAAATCAGAAGAACCAACTGCTTCACTACCCTCCAAAGGCACAAACCACCTAAGGTGGATACCTCGAAGCCCAAAACTTCAAGTATATGCTGCAAGATACAAACAACAAAATTCTTATATTCCAGATAAGTAGAGAATGAAAAGAAGATTCATGCAAGTGCCAATATATCGATGTCAAAGGATCTAGAGAAATGTTAACAGCCAAGAGAGGAATGGAAGGAATTACCAAAGATGAAAGCAACAAAGCTGTTGACTATAGACTCAAGAAAATATAAGGGAAACGGTAATAGTTGTTGTAACAACAAGAAGAGGCGTCAAAAAAGTCAGTAACATAAGGCAAGAGAAAGATTGCCCAATACAAAGACGCGGGAGGAGGTTGTGGAAGAAAGTGGCTACCTAATTACAAAAATAAAAAACATGGAGATAGAGGAAGTGGTGCATTTTGAAGAACAAGAGGTTAGGAATATTAAGAAACTGATAAGATTGGTAGAAACACAGGGATTGGTAGGAAAACCTGAAACAAGTTTGTAAATAGCACATAAGCAAGAAGCAAAAGGATGTAGAGAAAAGAAATTAAGGGTATAAAGGAGATAGTGCAGAAAAGGAACCACTTGCAGAGGATGGCACACCAATGGAAGAAGGCTATCCAGTCAATTTAATGATAAATGGACAATTACTTTGAAGAGGTTTGTTGTATTAGAGGCTGATATGAATGCATCACCCAGAAGCACCTCTGGGAAACAATGTGCAGGCCTAAACTCCAACCAACTAATTATGATATAGCCTTAGTAGATGGTACATTGTCATCACCAAAAGGTATACTGGCAGATGCTAAAGTTGATTTTATGGCAATCAATCAATGGATGGATTTTAAAGCAATAGATATCTGTGAGAACCAAGCTTCATATCAAGTATAAATTAATTTGAATGTCAATTACAATGGAGTACTAGATGCCAGAGGAAGAGATTACATTGGTAGGAAACGGAATGATAACACATCCACCACCAGACATAGGCATGAGAGCAGCATAGTCAAAGGAAGTCTAGGATAATGACAATGAATCCAGTTTTGAAGACATTAAGGGATATATACAATTGATAAAATAACATTACCGAATCAAAGTTTGGAGATGCAAGATAATCAAGTAAGACTAGAGAGTGAATCCATGGAAGAGGATTTTCAAGCAGATATATATGCCAGGCTGTACAGGGAACTTAAGACAAGGGTAAGGCAGTTCCTAAGAATATTTACACCAACATCAAGTGAGTCTGCACATATCAAAACATCACCTACTATACTGTCATATAGTGCAACATTTACCACGAGGAGATTGAACAAAATAGAACAATGAACATATCTTAGGTAATCCCCTAATTCTAGAGGAATAAAGAAACCAGTAAACTATCAAAAGGAAATGAAGAAAATAGTCCCAAACAAAGAAGAAACACTAGAAGCTAGATTAAAATACAATCCACCATAAGGAAATTAATATATAAATAAAAGAAAAATTAAAAAATTAAAAATAATTCTGAAACCTTAGAAAAATATTTAAAAGCAGTTTTGGAATAAAATCGATAAAAAACATAAAATTTTGTAAAAAAATGAAGTGACACTCATTACTACGAAGCTATATAATGAAATTTTGACTTGCAGCATAAACTAGACATGTATAGTTCATCAAAACGACTGTGTAAATGATCATGTCACATACCACAAAGCAAGGAAAGATGGCGCAAAGAAAAGACAAATAACGAAGGTGATATACAAAACCATGAAATGAAAAATGCATTAGTATGGAAATATTAGTAAGAGAAGAAGGTAACATAAGATGTTAGGAGTAGATGAGAACGGCTAGAAATATTAATGCAGCATACAAGTAGTTATTGTATGAGTGACTGTTACCTTGAAAATAGGACGAAACTTAAGAATTGTTAAAATCAAATTGAGAAGTAAAAAGTTATAAGAAGGGTAAATGGAAAAGGTAAACACATACAAAAATGAAACTTGTTTAACAATAGACAAGTTGACTTGAGTTGAGAAATGTTGAGTGGATTGAAGCAAGCTAGGGTAAGAGCATGCGTTTTGCAGAAAAATCACAAAGTCAAGGAGATCCTACAAGTTCTTTCCAATAACAAAGTGAAACAGCTCAAATTCAAGAAGAGAACATTAAAATCATACTTCCTGAATCCCATAAGGGCACACTTGGCAATACCCTATATGGTCATGCATTGCAAGAATGTGTGAACATATATCCATTCCCAAATCAAAGAAATTAAACATGCATTGATGGAAGGAGATAGGCAAGCCTTGATGTACTTAGATGTGGCTATCAACTAGTGGGTGTCAAATCAAGATGCTGACATCATCACTTGGATGAAGTTGGACACATTCAAGATTCCCATTCTTTCCACGCACGAGAAAATTGTAAAGGTCATCCTACGCAAAGTACAGACATCATGCATCTTGGTCAACCCTATAGAATCACACCAAATGTGATAAGGCGGGTTATGGGGTTGCTAGATGATAGGGAAGATGTGAAAAAATGGAAAAAAAAAAAAGAAATTGCAACAGCAAAGGGGATGATCAATCTCATATGGAACTTTGGGAATAGTCACACACTATCCATATGCAAAATAACGGATGTGAGGCTCCAACATGCTATAAAGCCAATAGCATGGAAAGCATACCACAAATGTAAGGATTTGACCATAGCATGCATCATTTGTGTGGCCTATGTGTAATGTCCCCATTTTGGCCATACACTCTTCTTTTGGATTTAGCCTATTTCCGGAAATCCGTAGGCTAAGCTGAAGTATAAAACTAGGGTTTCCTCTTTCAGATATTGCTCAGTTGGCGTTCAGAGGATGTTGTGCAGACTTACTATTTATAGCAGTTTGCTATTTTTAGCAAGTCTATCTTTTGGCAGTATCTATCTAGCAGCAATTCAATCCTTTGCAGTTCAGTGTTCAGTTTGGCTTTCTGATGGTTTTGAAGTTAACTTACTATTTTTGGCATTTACTATTTTTAGTAAGTTCATTTTTGGCAGAAGCATCATCATCAATTTGGTTTAGTTTGGCATTTGTCAGTTTGCTATTTTTAGCAATTCATTAGTTGCAGCTTGGGCATTGTATTTGGTTATCTCCTTGGACTGAGTTTCAGACTTAGTCAATTTTCATGTCTTGAAGTTGTACCCCATGCCTAGGCTTGATGATTTCAAGTTGTTTTAAAGAAGGGGACATAAAGGGGTCAAGTGAGCATTTAATTATTTAATAAATGCTTTATTGTTGCAATATGAAATGGATGCCTAAAGGGGAAGTTGAATGATATTTTATTATTTCAAAAAGTAAAAGGCAAAAAGGTGGCGTCCCTTTTGGAAGTTGAAGTGATTCAACTTCTTGGAATTTGAAGAGTTCTTGTTGCTTCATTTGCCAACAAAAGCTTATATATTGCTGCTGTTTGAAGAGCTGAGGATCGAATATTTTTATGCTAATATTATGCTGTCGAAATGACAACTTGTTTAATACTTCGAGGGATGCTTACCTCCTAGTTCCAATCCAATTTCGTGTTTGAAATACAACACCTAGTTGGTCATTTGCTGCTTCTCAAATCAGACTAGCAGATTGAGCTCAATAGTTGAAGATTTTGATGAAATTTCCAGTTTTGAAGTTGCTGATACAGTCACAGCTGAAAGTGGTTTTTGCATACAGCTTTTGGAGTGAATTTAATTTGCTTGTGGGTACTTTTCAAATCCATTCCTACACCCAAGGCGACCATCTTTGGAGAGTTTCAGATTTTAGTTTTGAGTTTATGATTTTTACTTGACAAAATCGCCCTTGCTCAAGGCCGTACCATTCAAGGAAGCATTGGGATTTGTGCCAGAAATAAAGCTGCTGTTTGGTTGCTGTTTGATGATCAAAAAATGTTCGCCTACCTTCTAAGAAGACACAGCAAAAGACGGCATTCAATTCGGAGGTGAATTAAGTGAGTTATGAACATTTCATTGATTTTCTCTATAGCTGGTTTGAATTTCCAGAATTCTGATTTTTATATCAGACTGTTATAATTCTCAGTTTTTGGTCTTATACTTCAGTTTTGGAGTGTTATATGATTGTAAGAATTCATACTTCTTTTTCTAAGGTTCACTTGCTATCATTGTAATTTGTAATCTGCAGAGTTTAATTTGTAAAGGTTGAGATTAAGCATTACTAATCCAACCATTTCCAGTTCTGCAATTACTTATTGTTTTGTCATTAAATTACCCCTGGATGGTTTACCGCCAGTGTGGATAATCTGATTTGTAACACTCTTGTACCCACTTTCATAGTGGAGAATCCCCACAGCTCTGTGGATGCCCGCCGCAGCGGATGAATTGTTTTAATTGTAATCTTTTCCCCCCACTGTTTGGTGGTAGTGTGGAAATGCTTTTCATGGCTGGTTATCCGCCTATCAGTTTCTAGTTTTCAATTCAACACTCCGTCATATGTTAGCACCTCGCCCTCAGTGGGATCTTGAGTGCACATTCTTGACGTTGAGTAGTTTTCTTTCAAGTATTTTCATTTAGCTCCTCCGCCATATGACAACACCTATCTCTCATTGGGATTGAGTGTGCATTCTTGGTGTGAGTTCATTTCAAGTTCAGTTTTCTATTTGGAGCTAACGCTAACCGAGTTGATTAAGTGCTGGTTATGTGTGTTAATTCATCGAAAAAATTGGTTAGCATATTTCACTATGATATGTTGACTAGAGAACAACCAAACAACCTTTGTTGAACCTTGTATTTGCAGCTTATGGAGAATCTAGAAAAGATCAAGAGAGACGAGCATGAATTCTGCTATGGTTCATTGTTATTAGTGTTGATGATGTACTTCACACAAACTTCTTGTTAGTTCTGCTACAATTCTAAGATACTAATGATGCTTCTAAATAAGAAGTGGTCTGAAAAATGGTGGCTGGAAGATGCAAGATTTCTAACTTGATTGTTGAGAGGTTTAAGGGCACATGTTTGTTTAGGTTGGATACAAGCAACCTCTACATCCATCACATCACTCTAAGATAAGAAAAGGTCTCACCATTGTCATATGAAGTGACCAATGAGCAAGTGGTAAGAATAATTACTTCCATTGAACTCCTCCCTTGTCAACATAATAGGCAAAGCACCACCAAAATGGGAGGATAATGAGGAACCTTCACAAGGACATACAAGATTCATGAAGAGGAAGTAGAGGAGAGTGCTTTGGGGAGCATTGAGAACCATAGAGGATCAAGAAAGGACCGAAAATGGTCAAAGCACCAAGTGTCACTTCTAAAGTAGAAGAGAAGAGAGGAAAAGGCCCAATCTTGCAACAATGGTCCCCTCAACTCAAACATAGCTCAAGAAAATCAACCTAACAAGCCATAGGCACTGGATACATTTTTATTATAGACCAAAGACTCCAAAAGTAGCTATATACTGAATATTATACAAATCAAGGTGAAAGACACTCCACCTACACTAGATAATAGGCCAGAAAAACAAAGAAAGGAAGATCCTATGTGGCTTAAAGAAATATTAGCCCACATGAACACACGGCTGTCTCCATGATTTCTTCTATAGAGATTGTTGGGGAAGTGTTGATGACTATGAATGGAAGAAAGAGGAAAGAAGGACCCTCACACATATGGAAAAGGCTAAAAGGAAAAAAGGAAAAGGGGATGAGATTGCTCATGAGTAATCCTTGTTAATTGGTGGGTCTAGGCTGGCGGAATATATAGAAACAAGGGAGTCCAGTGGGGAGAAAATTGAAAGTTGGGAACTATGGAAGAAAAGGAAGAAGAAAAGTGGAGTAATACTAGTAGCAAACAGATTCATTGGTGTAAACACAATTGGAAAAGATAAAATTGCTAATGCAGTAATCTTATAGATTGTAGTTGGCCAAAATGTAATTAGTCGGCCAGGAATAAAGAAATAAGAAATAAGACTTAGTTGATAATTAATGTAAGTGTTTGGTTGTGTTAGTTAGTAGTTAGTGGTTCGGGAATTAGTTCCCAAGAGAATAATTAATGTAATGAAACAATGCGACGGTTGGTCTTCAACCACTGTCTGCATGCTATATGTATCGGAGTCATGTAGTCAATAGACATGTTACTGTTGTTCCTATGATTGTCATGAAATACTTGTACTGGCATCTGTTCGATAAATAATGACAACAGTGATGATTTTATGCTTTACATTCTAGTACGTTGTTATGTTATGTCAATTATTCTCATTTACTCATTGTGTATGTTGGAATTCAATCCGTGGGTAAACATTTGGCGCCGTTGCCTAAGCGGACCAGGGAATCACTTATCAACATGATGGCAGCATAATGGGTCGACCGGCGGAAGAGCCTGTGGAAACTAATGAAGAAAAGGAAGACCAATTGACACAAGATTTGATAAATCTGTGGAATATATCACTAAGAGATCACGTACGGAGGGAAGCCCTTAGGCGAGAGATCCCTGAGGTAGTTATCTGGGACAGATTGGAAGTGAACGACGAGGTTGACCACCTCCTCAATCATCTACCAAGATTGCTGGCCCGCCATTTCATCATCCTACAAGACCTTCAAGCAGAGGAGGATCAAGAACATCAAAGGCAACAAATATTGCAGCGGTACAAAGAGAGAACCAAATGCAAAGAGGAGGAACGAGACACTAGCCGGAGACGTACTCCCGATAACCAACAATGATCGCGTGAACAACTTTTAATGCATACAACCTAACAAAAACAAGAACCAAGTACCAATTGGGCACGAAACTCAAGAGGAGAAGGTTCGGCAATCACTCAAGCTACAGGAGCAAGAAAACCGGCGACGAAGACTAAGGCAAGTTGATAAAGAATTTCATGAAGATCTAATTGAAATAAACCAAAGTATTAAAAGAGCACATGAGAATCTTGAGAAAATAGACCGATCCATCAGTAGAGCACATCAAAATTTTGTTGAAGGGAGGGACGAAGGACCCTTCAGCACTCTGTATGTACAAAGGTACAAAATCATTGAAAATGAAAATGAATTAAGTGAAGAACTTGATAGTAGCATCAGACGCATTCGAGAGTTGTCCATATCAAACAACGACGAACGACTGACGACTGGAAGATTTGAGCCCAGGACCCCAGGGCGGAGGGAGTACCGGAGGGAACCCTAGGAGACTCAAGGTGTCGAGGACACTGACAGAAGACGTGGGAGAGACTCGTATGTGGCTGAGAGTGCAAGTGACGCACCGGAACGTAGCAGGAAAACCAGTCTAGTCGGGTCCAACACACAAGGAGGACAGTGGGGGAGGATGGTGACTCCAACCGAGCGGCAAAAGCAGCTGAAATTTACAGGGAATGGGTCAAAAGATCCAATATAGCATTGCAAAACATGTGAAACCATTTGGATAACAAATGGACAGGACGATCCGGATCACTGGCTAAAAGCATTTCCAACAACACTGAGAGATAGTGCCATTGACTAGTACTCAGAATTGGACCAAGTACACAAAGCATCATGGAGATTATTGAAGCAAGCATTTCAAGAAGAGTTCAAACTCCTGAGGGATGATAGTGAGATTGTAGCGGAGATCTACAATACCAAGCAAGGGAAGCACAAGAGTGTGCGTACATATAATCAAAAATTGAAAGATTTGTTGGTGAAACTGGAGACACAGTTAGTGAATGGTTTGAAGAAAAGGTGGTTCATTGAAGAATTGCTTCCCTCGCTCTAGAAGAAAATGAAGGTGGTGCCTCCATCCTTGTACACTGAAGCATATAACCATGCAATGGACATCAAGAGTGAAAATAAGACATCTTCGCGAGGGAAAAAGAAAGATGATGATGAGAGTATGGGGGAGAGCGAAGATGAATCAAAAACCGTACAAGCTCTCTGTCAAGATATGCTGAGAATGATGAAAGAACTGAAAGCTAACAAAGAAGGGTCGAAGGAGACGAATGAACTATGGTGTACCAAATGCAAAACAAAAGGTTACACAAAGGCGAACTATCCGAAGAAAATGTTTTGTGACATCTGCCAAGTTATGGGATACGCTATCAAGGAATGTTCGTACAACCTAAAAGCACGAAGTTCACAAGTGTTCTTCGCACAAGGAGAACAGTCAACCTCTCTGACCACACCGCTGAAAACCCAAAACAACAACGCATCCCCTAGTCACTATCGCAACAATCGAAGGAGTAACAACAATATGCTAAGAAGCAAAATCCAATACGACAACAAAGGTAGATTGATGATCCAGTGCCGAAAATGTAATGAATGGGGTCACTTTGCCAAGGATTGCTAGAGCGGTCAAGGTGCTGGGGGAAGGCTGTGCAAATGGTGTGGTCCTGGTGATCATGAAGACACCAACTGCCCAAAGCAGAAAGGCGTCAACATGCTGGAGGTAGCCAACGAAGAGGTCCTAGCAATTACAAGGGCCCAAACAAAGAAGGCCAATTATCTGAACCCTCGTACGGAGAAAGAGAGACTCCGAGAAGCCAAGGAAGAAGTGGAAGAGGCAATGGCAAATGAACGAACTTCCAAGGCGGCTAGTACGTCGTTGAAGTCGGAGTCCGAGAAGAACATAGTACGGCAGGTGCTTCACACAACCATACCAATTAAGGTAACAGACCTTCTACAAACGATGCCTCAACTGAGAATAGCACTCACGAACGTCATTGAGGACAGTCTTCGGAAGGGTCCAACCAAGAGTACAATAGAATCGACAAGAGAGGCCACGGATCCGATGCTACTCACAGTAAATTTCGAGAGGAAGCCGGCCGTCGTACAGATGGAAATCATGGGGAGGAAACTCTCCAATACCATCATCGACAAAGGTTTTGGGGTGAACGTACTGCCAGAGGAGACGTGGAAGTGCCTGGGGAAGCCAACTCTCTGGCCCCCGACATTCCATCTGGTAGGTGTAGACCAGCATAGCATCAAACCTCTCAGTACTTTAATGGCACAGAAAGTTTTGATCGACACACAATAGTTCTTGTTAAACTACGTCATCCCGTTGGAGAAAAAGGCGTACGATGCACTATTGGGACAAGGATGGTTGATTGCTGCCAAGGCCAACCATAATTGGAAGAACACACTCTCGATCGAGAGCCATGGGAAGAAGTACACTATTAATTTGAAGAACCAGGCGGTCCGTAAAGAACTAGCTTCTTTGGGATTAGAGTCGGACGAAGGATTGGATGTTGATGAGGAAAGGAAGATGATGGAACCGAACGATGAGGGTGTACTTGAAATTGGAAGTTGCTCAAAGGACAAGACCAATTCATTGAACGAGCTATTTCACTGGCAGATGGAGGATTACGAAGTCTTTCACCCATATTGCAACATGTTACAAATCAGAGAAGGGGGAGAGGAAGAAGATAATGGCTCGACCCATCAGACACTTCCGCCAAAGTACAGTGAGTATAAGGAAGGCGTGGAAGAATTGGACGAGACACCAGCCCATAAGTTTGAACGAGACAAACTCATCAAGTACGAGGAACTGACACTGAAAAAGGTAAACCTCGATGAACAAGAAAAGCCTAAGGAGATCCTCGTCGGTGATGACTAGGACCTCGCACTAAAGGCGGCGGCATTTAAAATCTTCATGGAATATAAAGATGCATTTGCCTGGACGTACAAGGACCTGAAGGGCATATCGCCGAAGCTATGTGTACATAAGATCCCTCTCGTACCAGGAGCCCAACCCGTACAGAAGAGACCCTATAGGATGAACAAAAATTATGCTGCCAAAGTACAAGATGAAATTGAGAAGATGCTGGAAGCAGGCATTATTTTCAAAGTGGAAGTCAGCGATTGGGTGTCACCAATTGTCATTTCCCTGAAGAAGGAATTGGAGCAGATCAGGACATGCATCAACTTTCGGTGTTTGAACGCGGTGACTATCAAGGACCCATTTCCAATCCCCTTCACCGACACAATTCTTGAAGAGGTTGTCGGGCATGAGATGTACTCATTCTTGGATGGGTTCTCTAGATACAACCAAATCAGTATTGTCGAGTAAGACAAGTTGAAGACAACTTTCATGGTCGAGGACGGGGTGTACGCGTACAACCGGATGCCATTCGAGTTGTGTAACGCGCCGGCCACATTCCAGAGAATAATATTACACATCTTTGACAAAATGTCAGTAGGCAACTTCAAAGCCTTCCTCGACAACTAGTCGATCTACAATGACAAGGAGAAGCATTTGAAGGCCCTCGGAGAGTGCATGGAAAGGTGCAGAGCAGGCTACCTCGCATTGAACCCCAAGAAATGCAAATTCATGTTGCCGCAAGGGAAATTATTGGGACATATTGTGTGCAAGGCCGAACTAAAAACCGACCCAGACAAAGTAAGAGTGATTGTACAGATGGAGGCCTTGGAGAATGTCATTGGTGTAAAGTCCTTCCTCAGACACATAGGGTACTACCGTAAGTTTATCAAAAACTTCGCACAAGTGTCTTACCCTCTCGACCTATTGACGTGGAAGGGACAACCTTTCATATGGACCGAAGAACAAGAGAAGGCATTCAATGAACTAAAGGACCAATTGATTAGTTCACCCATATTGGCATACCTTGACTTGAGCAAGGAGTTCCACGTACATGTGGATGCTTCCAACTTCGCCATCGGAGCAACACTGGCTCAATTGGGAGTACACGAGCTAGACCACCTGGTGTTTTTCACGAGTCGGCTACTTTCAAAAGTAGAGAAAAACTATAGTACAACCAAACGCAAAGCACTGGGGATGGTCTAGTTGGTGCAGAAATTCAGGTATTAACTGTTGGCGACACCGTTCACATTTTACATGGACCACCAAGCCCTGATGCACCTGGTGAACAAGCCAATAATCCAAGGGAGAGTGAGGAGGTGGCTACTATTGCTCCCAGAATTCACATTCACCATTATCGTACGCCCAGGAAGTAGCCATGTGATCATTGACTAGTTGTCAAGGATCCAGTCAAGCGGACCTACAGAAGGGGGAGTGAACGAAGATTTTCCGAACGCACACCTATTCCAAATTGTAGCACTCCCTTCATGGTATGAGAAGATTGGAGTGTACCTGTCTACATCCACATTTCCGAAGGAGATGCCACCAACGGAGAGAAGGAAACTAGTACTAAAGAGTAGAACATTTCAGCTGATTAATGGCTTGTTGTATAAGATGGGGTCCGACTAGATCCTTAGGAGATGTGTGATAGAGGAGGAGATACCAAGTGTACTGAAAGAAGCGCATGAGGATCTAGCTAGAGGTCACATGCTACGGCCAGAAAAATTCTTTTGGCGGGCCTATGGTGGCCAACGATGCACACAAACGCCCAAGAGTGGATGTTAGGCTACGACACCTGCCAGAGGGTAGGGAAACCGTTGAAGCGAGACTTTATGCCCTTGTATCCGTCCCAACCTCAAGAGTTGTTCAAACGTTGGGGACTAGGTTTTATTGGGCCATTGAAGGTGAGTCAATTGCATTGGTGCCGATATATTCTGGTTGCTACAGAATATTTGACAAAGTGGCCAGAGGCTCGAGCGTTGCCAGATAACTGTAAGAGTCCTTGCCAATTCTAACTTGAAATTTCCGTTTTGAGCTCTTAGGGATTTCGTCAAACAATCTCTTTCTAGTAGTTAGATGAATTCTCCTTTGTGTTTGAGTTAAATAATGATTTCATGTGCATCAAGCTTCCAACTTGAACTAAGTCAAGACTGTAAATGCAATGAGCTGAAATATAAAGTGCTGATCTGAACCTACAGTCAGAAGATATTTGGACAAACACTTATTGAACAATTCCCAATTTCTTGTATTGCTGCTTGAAACCTCTATAATTCTTGTCAACAATGTGAATACCGGTTACCTTCTATGAATAGGCAATGTTACAATTGATAGACAATGCAATCTCAGGCCCAAATGGCAGCAATAAGGCAATTACAATATGCTGTTATTACAGCAATCTTGTATGACTGTAACTGAAACAAATCACAACAATGCAAATGCAATCCTGACACAATTCTTAAGACAGTGATCCTACTCCTTGAGACAATCAGCTTACACAGAATGAGTAGGCAATTACAAAACAGTATCATCAAAAGACATATGGAACCTGATTGATGCTCTTGATATATTTAATCTATAATTCTGAATATTGCCTTTCCAATCTATATCTCCACTGTTCCATAAATCGATGCCTTAAAATAGATCGCTATTTCAGAATTTGCTGAGTGAAATCCCTTATAATTGATGCTGACTAGTATTGAATAGATATTCTTGTTGCTGATAGATTCCTCCTTCGCCTTTGAAAGATACACCTTTTTATATCCATGATTTGGTAAAAGACACATCATCTCACTGCGTCTATTCCACAAGGGGCATGTCCTTTTATTAAGCGTGGTTCTCTTCTTAACTAGTCGTTGCGTTTGAGTGAAACGCTTTGTTAGAGGTTTAGTATTCATTTGGAGGTAATTACATTGTTCTCTTAATTGCCGCATATGTATGAAATGTTGTTTTTGGCTCTATCGATAGCTTTCCAAGAAAGACACGGAACTTCAAGTACATTCAATCGCCTATTTCAAAGTCCAAAACCATCGATATGCTCATCATGAATTAAAATGCTTACAAAGTCGAACTTAATATATCCGGCTTCCCTCTTGAATAAACTTTCCAATATTTGATGAGAGTGTATATGCTAGTCAAAGTGTCTATTAAATGCTTAAGACTTTATATTCATTCATCCTTCTCATGTAGGTGATGATCTTTACAGACGGTGATGATTTCTCTGGTGCTTTCGTTCCATAAGGACGGCTCATGGAATTATTCCAGTTCGGTATTCCAAGGTTGTGCATATATATATCCGAGAAACCAAATAATAAGATGGTTGTTGACTCCTTTTGATTCTAGGCGATTGATAAGTGCCGTTAGTCCACCGAAGTAACAAATGATGGCGGTGGTACAATTGCTAGCTTTAGCAATTGAATCAAGGTACTCATCATAGCCGCTTCCCAAGATAATCGTTCAGGCATTCTGAATAATGTGCAAAGACTTTGAGTGGCCGATTCATATCTTCAAAGACATTTAAAATTCATTCCACTCGAGTCTTAGTTTTAGGTAATAATAAATAATATTATTTAATCCCTCCTTTTGACTTTTTGGATATTAAATATTTCTTCTTCTGCATTGTAGAGACTTTGATCCTTGCTTAGTATGTATCTGTCAACTTCTTCATTGGGGAGGCTTCGATCCTTGCTTAATCTGCCACTATAGCACCCAGATTAGTCATGAGATCGTTATATACTATTAAGTAAATACTAATTACTGTATTTCGAATGCACATATACATATATGTTATTGTATACCCATTAATATATCAAATGTATACTTATCTTAGATATTCTTTTGTGATGGGGACATCACAATAACACAGCACAGAGTATGGTGAGATTCATTTATGAACAAATAGTGACACGGTACGGGATTCCAATATATCTTACGAGTGATCGTGGGGGACACTTTGTCAACCACGTCATTCAGTTGATGATGACACAGTTCCAGATAATCCACAACTTATCAAGTTCGTACTACCCACAAGCCAACGACCAAGCGGAGTCCACGAACAAGGTGTTGGTATCAATCATTCATAAGTCATGTGGCATAGAGGAAGCTAATTAGAAGGAGAGACTACCAGCAGTCCTATGGGCATACCGTATGACATACAAGGTCACAACCAGGCACACGCCTTTTCAGTTGATGTACGGCCAGGAAATGGTGGTATCAATGGAGTACATGGTGTCGAGCCTAAGGATAGCTGTGGAAAACCAACTGGGAGATACGAAGAGTCTAAAAGAACGATTGTACCAACTCAATAAACTGGACAAACGAAGAATAATGGCACAATGGGCAACTGAAAATATGCAACGGAGAAGATAGTACGGGCATGACAAACATCTCCAGCAAATGAATTTCCGACCAGGGCAGTTGGTTTTAAAATATAACGGCCGTAACGAAATCAAGCCGGGGAAGTTCAAAGTTCGTTGGCTAAGACCATTTAAAATCCGAGAGGTCTATGACAATGGTTCCATAAAGCTAGAAAACTTGGACGAGTAACTAGTCTCAGAAGCAATCAACGAATCGAAGTTGAAGTTATATTAGGAGAGAAAGGAAAAGAAAGATACAATAAGCATCAATATGCTCAGCTATGCTACCAAAGAGGACTGGCCTGTGCAAGAGGAAGCCACCAGAGAACAAGACTAGGGCCTAGGAGGTAGTGGATACGTTGTCGAAGAAGACTAGGCCACTTCAAGCAGAGACAAGATTGTTGAAGAAAGACTAGCAATTAAGAAAGTTGAAGGAATTGTAGTACCCCGGGTGCATAAGCATCTGACAAATGCAGTATTTGGAACACTGACTCTATGGAGGGGAGTACACGGCCACTGGAAGTACTAGGCCCCATATGAAGGCATAAGAAGAGGATACCTGGCATAGGAACTAGATGAAGAAGCATAGAGGGAGAAAGAAGAGAAGGCAGCAAAAGAACGAAGAGAGCACCAACCTAGCGACAACAACGAAGAAGGTGAAGAATGGTGGGACGATGGATGAACAATGGGACGCATATGCTAAGAAGCTTAGCCCATGTTTGAAGATGGTGATAATGACTGAAGACATGTTCGTATCTCACATCGATGGATACACGGAAGACTTGTTGAAACACATGAGAACGAACAAAAGGAAGGTGTCAAGGGTGAGGAGGATAGCAACAAAGGATGGACTTTGGAGAGTGATACCCAACCCAGACGGACCACCAAAAGTAGACAGAGAGGACGTAACTTGGTACTAGCAATATGGCGGCCGATACGTGGATGGCAGTTTCAAAGGCATAGGTCCAACCCCACTAGTGGACAAATGGTTCGACATCAAGTTCATGGGTACCTATTGCGAGGAAGAATGCTACAAGAGGCCTCCGTACACTTGCAAATGGCACTACGCCTCAGAGTTGAAGGTTCGGGAAGGCGACCAAAGGAGAGGTATGAAAAGAAAAAATAATCAAGAAGAAATAAATAATAGAAAAAAGTAAAAAATAGGAGAGAGAAAAAAGACAGAGGAGAGAGAAAATAAAGACAAAGAAGAGAAAAGTGACAAAGGAGAGAGAGAGAAAAAGGAGACAAAAGAAGAGAAAATAAAAAATTAAAGAAGATTAAAAAATTTAAAATAATGACAACAAGGAGATTGAAGTTAAAATGGGGATATATTAATTGGACAATAGCAAAAGCGACAAAGGTAGAGAAAGAGGTGCGAATTGTTCAAGCCATAAGAAAAGGGAAAAGATGCATACAAAATAAGAGTGTCGTAGGAGGGGTTCACCCCACAGCGTGACGGTAAGTCACGAGCCCTATTGATAGGGCGTCCCAAGTTCAAGTCGCACCAACATGCTAGCGGCAGCTACAAGGAAGAACCGGTAGACGAGGAGAACAGACGTCGGTTGGCCCAGTCAATTGGTGTTCACACCAGGCAGGCTTTGCGTCAAAGAGAAAGGTGCTAACGGAAGGAAAAAGGTGGAGGGAGTGCCAGGAGCGACGAGAGAATAGAAGGGAGGAAGAAGAGTGGAGGCGAAAGGAGATAACAGAGGTGATGAAGGAGGAGGAGGAACGGCGATGTAGAGATGGCGGAAGGGGAGAGGAGTTAGCGAAGGAATGGAGGAGGAGAGGTGTGGTGGTGGAGGCGTGAGGTAGAAGGGAGTTGCAAGGAGGTGGAGGGGAGAAGGAGTTGAAGAAAGGACGAAGAAGAGAAGAGAGGAAGAGATGAAGGAAGAAAGGGAGAAAGGGAGAAGAAAGACGGAGGAAGAAGGAAAGAAAGAGAAGTGACGGACGAAAGGAGTGAGGAAAGAAAGGATGGAAGACGGAGCAAGAGTCAGAATTCGAGGTGTTAATGCCTCATCCTAGCTCCGGGGATGGGGTCCCCCATTGTGATCCCACTAGTTAAGAGCTCCAGTCAAAAGCGCAATGTTACCGACCAAAAGAAAAAAGAGTGTCGTAGGAGGAAAATTTTCAAAAGGTGGAAAATTTTCAAAAGGTCGTACGGCTGAAAGAGAAACAACACAAAACAAATGGCATGCAAAGTTGTGAAGGAGCCAGAGAACGACATTGCAAAGGAGTTTGGGCACGAGATTGGAAAGGAGGGTCAGTACGAGCAGAGCGACCAAAGAAGCCGAAACAAGAAGTCGGCGTACGGAAATCTATCTTCAAAGACGTCGTGAAGAGTGTCGTATGAAGATTCACCTTGAGGGAGACCGTACGAAGTATGCGAAGAAAGAAACTTGCACGAGAGCAGCCATCAAGCATCGTACGAGGAAGAGGGTCAAACATCGTACGAGCAAAAGTAAGGAGTGAGGTCATATGAATTTTCAAAAGCAATAAAGATGTCGTATAGAACCTTAAGGAAATTGCATGCGCATACAATTTGAAGGTCGCATGAAGCAACGGCAGGGCATAAGAAGTTAGGAAGTCTGTACGGAATAGAGGAGACTGGGAGGCCATATGAAACCCCCATTTAAAGCTTGCCGTCAGAAACATCAAATTCAAGTTTGTTGTACCGAAAATTAAATTAAAGCATATTGTACGAATTTTTAATTTGAAGAAGTCGACACAAATTGCAAAGGCACAACAGGTCGGACCACTTAACAGAAAAATTATTGCCAAGAGTTGTGTAAAGAGTGACAATTATTCTAACCGTCAGCATTCAATATTTAAATCAAGAAATTCAAAACTGGCAGGGAAGTGTTGTGAGATAGAAGCACACTGGTGCTATCAAGAGAACAAATATCATCCAGAAAGAAAAATCAAAGCTAAGAAGTTAACTATCAAGGCCAAAGGTTGCTGGGCATAGCAATGGCCAGAGGAAGTGACGATGCAGTCACTCCTGAGACAATCACTTGGGAAAGCCTCAGCGGCGCAGAATGTCAGTCGTGGTGGTCTTCAACGCCTGACTCTCACATACTAAAGAAAGCATTGGAAAAGCACAAGTGGACAAAGCAGCACAGGTGCCATTCTTCAACGCCAAAGAATTCGAGCCATATCTACGCCTATTGTTAGCCGACTATGACAGGCATGGCCACCGGTCTATAATCAAATTAGGGGTTACGAGGTGACAGTGTGCTATGGCACTCCTGAATTTACAAGGGTTTTCGGAATCCCTTCCCGAGGGCTTGCACCAACAAAACCGCTAGGCAAGATGTCGAGGCAGAAAAAGGAGGCACTCATTGCCAGGGTCTGCAAATCCAATCTGACGCAGGAAGAGAAAGATACCATTTGGGGTGTTGGTAACAGAAGACTGAGGAAGAACTTCCTCGGCAATGCCGAGTGGAAGTGTGTACTTGATTTGATCAAAAGTAGGCTTACAGGAGCAAGTAAGGCGTTAGATATTGCTATGTGGATGATTGGGCTAATGATTGGATTGGCGATTGGTAATGTGTATAATTGGGCAAGTGGGCTTTCGAAGCGGATGAGAGACGTTATGAGCCTTCGGCACAAAGCATGTTATATGACGCAACATGCCATAGGGCTACTGCTGGACGCAATCTATCGGCAGATGCCTGCTAGCCATTGGGATGCACTACAACCATTGGCAGAGATTGACAACGGGTGGCCTACTGTATTCTACTGGGCCAATCTTGGCATACAGAGCATGGGAGATGAAGCACAACAGGTAGCACCGTCGACAAAGAGGAGACGGCAGATGGTTACGCAAAGGTCGAGCGAGGAGGACGAGCAAGAGGAAGAACACAGTGGAGAGGGCGACACCACAGAGGATGCAGCCATTGATGTGTCATCGGACGAGGACGAGGAGATGAGCGTAGATGCGGTCTCTATAGCTGGGGAGGTCAAGTCTCAAGAGGTGGAGGAGGCAATCATTGCCGACACACCCAATGTGCCCCAGCAGGCCATTCCTATAGTTCCCCCATTGGCAATACAAGGGACGTCAACAGTAGCATCCATGCCAGCATCCACGCTAGCAGCAGTGGGCGCCCCCAGGAGGGTGAGCAGGAGGAAGAACACAGTGGAGAGGGCGACACCACGTCGGATGCAGCCATTGATGTGTCATCGGATGAGGACAAGGAGATGAGCGTAGATGCGATCTCTATAGCTGGGGAGGTCGGGTCTCAAGAGGTGGAGGAGGCAATCATTGCCAACACACCCAATGTGCCCCAGCAGGCCATTCCTATAGTTCCCCCACCGGCAATACAAGGCACGTCAACAGTAGCATCCATGCCAGCATCCACGCTAGCAGCAGTGGGCGCCCGCGAAGAAGGAAAGGAGGATGACGAGGATGTGGATGTCTGGCTTGACGGGATGGGTGAACAGGTACAGACCCCTCCACCATCGCCAAGCATGGCCAAGGACCCAACTCACATACCTATACAGGACACTACACAGCCGAGCACTCAAGAGAGTGCCCAGAGAGAGCTGAGTGTGCAACCGGCCACCCAGCCAACAAGCACACAAGAGAGTATGCAGTTGTCAGGCACACAGCCACCCTTAAGCACTCTGGAGGCACAGCAGCCCGTGAGCACTCCACCCAACACCCAGCCAGGTGGGCAGCAAGGGGGCACTTTATTTGGCCGAATAGTAGTAGTTGGCTCACAAGCACCGCCAAATCATTACCATTTGGTGACACGGGCAGTAGTATGGACAACCCCTCCATCAAGCCATGTAGTTGCTTCACCCTCATGGCCGAGGCGATAGAGACGGGGGCAGCCTAGAGAGGAAGTGTCGAGCGGGGATGAGTTAGCAGGACTGGTACGGATGACACCGGCAAACCCCTACGGCCCTATCAGCACCTTGCATAGGTACATTGGAGAGTTGAGTGCCTTGGGTCAGTATATGCAGAAGATCGGCAAAGTAAGTCAACAGCATGGTGAAAGACACAGTTAAAGTTTCCAGACCTGGGTAATGAATGATTGTTAAGCACAGTTTACACACAACAACATATAACACTCAACTTTCTGATTACCAGCAATAACAAACCTCAGCAACAATGAATTCTGAGTGGAAAGAAAGATGAATAATGCAATATAAATTAAGCTCAAACCTGGTATGGTATCGGTCTATGACTGGAATGTCTGAAATGTCTCTTAAACTCACCCAGAATGAAACTTCAGACCCGTTCAGAATGATAAATACATAACAGCAGCCTCTATAGGGTTCGAACTCCACTGTGATAACCATGCCCAGCCATATTCAAACTCCTATGACCTTCAAAAAAGCATGACACATATTCTTCAACACAAATCCTTATAAACCCCAAACTGAAATGTATTGACCCTCTCCAATAATGATAACCTAGCACTATAGCGAATCACTGTAGCGCGGGTACTGTTCAATATGGTACTGTAGCTCGCTCTTAATAATCATAAAAACTACAAATCTTCAAACCCTTTCTTTGAAACCCTTCCAATAAATATTGAACTAGATAGTATGAAATTGTCTGATATATCTGTGCAATTCAATAAATTCTTCAAACCCTAGCTTTGAAGCTTTCCTGTAATTTTCTTTGAAGCACAAATGTGACTCCTGTACACAACTACCCGTAAAGCAATCCTTGGGTGATATCTCACACCTGTAGATTGCAAAATTTGAGAGAGCTACGTTCTCCAAGATTGATTTGCAGCAACAAGAAACCCTTGTTTCTCCTCCACACAAAAACTCTTTGAGTTTTTTACAAGCATCAATCCATGAATGAATGAGAATGTTTTTTCAAAGCTTTTATATCACTCTCAAAATGCCACACCCCTTTTAGCTTTTTTAATCATTTAATATATCAAATACATTTGCTTTTGTTGCCAAGTGAAATAACCTTCATATGGGTGCCACTTTTAATGACTTAAATGATTTGACTTTACGTTATTAAATAAGCCTTATATTATAAAGTCATTAAAGTCATTGATATATCTGCTTTTATAATTTAATCATTATTAAAGTAATCACTTTAATAATAATTAATATATCTCTTAATTCCATTAAAACTCAACATTAATTCATTCTAATAACGCCATAGGCTAACCCATTGTTCATACTGCTCGTCTAAATGCCTTCTATAGATAGTAAGGTTGGCCCCCAACGTCCAAGAGACTTACTAAAATAGTAAGTGTAAAAACGGAGCCTAAAACACCTGAAGAAGATCATCTCCGAATATGCCCAAGAACTGGAGGAGAAAAGCTATAAATTGCCATCTAAAGAACCAAGAAACTCTCACCCAAAGCCCTCAAAACATCATCATTAGCCTACGAGGACCTGATGATAGGCTAATCCATCAAAAGTCTAACACAAGCTAAAAAGGGGACATTACAAAGATGCAATCAATAACACAAATCTACTAGTAGATGAACAAAAAAAAATTGGAAAGAGAAGGGCTGCAACATTTTATCCAATGGGTGGACAAATGGCAAGAACCACACCTTAATCAACTTCCCCATGACTTCAGGAGGACAATAGGCATTTTTAAAGTCAATTGATGTCTCCAATGAAATAAAAATGCCAAGACCTTACGCAGCTTGTTGGATGAGATGGTGATAGAGGTGGGAGAGGAGAATGTTGTCTAGCAATAGAAAAATTAATTT
The DNA here is from genome assembly GCA_007258455.2 of Sequoia sempervirens. Taxonomy (NCBI): domain Eukaryota; kingdom Viridiplantae; phylum Streptophyta; class Pinopsida; order Cupressales; family Cupressaceae; genus Sequoia; species Sequoia sempervirens. The sequence goes on along the minus strand of VDFB02287973.1, from coordinate 53,210 downwards.
GAGGATGCAAGTTATGTTGCACTTACAAATCCAAGATGTGGAAAGAAGGAATATACACACCTCTTCCAGTACCTACTAGACTATGGAAAGTGTTTCCATGGATTCCGAGGGTGGATTACTAGCTAGCAAACATCGAATGACTATTTTGTTTTGTTGTGGTGGATAGGTTCAGCAAGATGCGCATCCTATCCCTATGCAATAAAATGATAACCAGGAAAGACACAGCAGATTATCAGATTGAGATGCTTGTCTTGTGAACAAATTTTGGTCCACTTAAAAGATGGATACTAAGCTTCAAAAGAGCACAACCTTTTATCCACAATCAAATGGACAAACAAAGCATGGAGCATTGGCACAACCACGAAAGGACACATAGTTTGTTCCACAAGTAAACAAGAAGGATATGAACAGCAAAGCTTGTATCCCTCTTTTTGTACTGAACTTTGGTTTAAACCAGATAAGATTGTTATTGGGCACCTATCAAGATATGTTTTTCCTCCCAAACTAGGGGTTTCCCCATGTGAAAAGTTGTGCAGACTATGTTGAATGTGTTGCTTGCATTTACTAGTGGATTTGATTTTAATTACAGTATTATATTTAATTGAAAGCAATTAGTTAATTGTAACTTCAGTATTGAAGTGATTTAATACCCACAATTTCAGCCCTTATAGCGATTACAGATCACTAATACTAAGTCACTGATTTCAGAAACTTGCCTTTAAGATAATTGTAATATCCCCGTTTTCCAACTTGCCACCACAGAATCTAATTTAATTATTTGAAATTGCCAGGCAAAAAGTACATTTGAAAAGGTAATATTAAATAATTAGATTAAAGTGATGTTATAAAGTGATGCTAAGGAAATATTTAAAAGGCATTTTATAAAGTCACTTTATTAAAAGGAGTTTAATGTTTTGAGCGGGAAAATTTAAAAAGGGGATTCTAGAAGTTTCTCCGAAAGGAATTAAAAAGAGAAGCGAGAGCTTATTTGGGTATGTTGGTTTATTATTCTATTTGGTATTTTGGAGGAGCTCTTCGGAGTCTAAAACCCTAGGACAAAAACCCTGAGGGTATCCAGTTTTGGTAGTGAAACTATCTGCCCTAGCTCGATTCAGGCAGATTCATATCAGGATTCGCACAGAGCTTCAATGGATAGATGATCGATTATGGGAAATTTGTGATGTCTTCTGTGAAGACAAATTTCAAAGTATTTATGGAGATTACCAAGCTTAATGTTTACAGGGAGAGTATTGGGTGATTTTATCTTTTTTTCTGCAGTCCTTCATAATTGTCCATCACAGAGAAGTCGATATATTTATTATTGGAGGAGTCAAATTAATATTTATTAATTCCTGAAGGTGCTAGCTGTACAGCTAATATTAATTGCACCATTTTGAAGACTAAGGGACGTACTGTTGTGACCTTTTTCACACATCGCCCCATTGCAAATGGGGGCCCCCCCTAAATTTTGCTTCGTTTCAGTCTTTTGGCTTTGCTTTTAGTTTGTTTTCCTGTTGTCTCTCTTTTCTACTGTCTATCTTTCCGGGATGTGCCCGCCGTTGAACCTTAACATGAAATTTTGGCTAAGTTTGAAAATTAGGGTTTTGATTTTTCTGGGCAGTTCGAAATCAAATGAAGTAATCAAATTGAAATATGAGACTAATGTTGTTGTCGGCATGCTTCTAGCGGATTTCCACTGAAGTTTCATCAAATTATGGCTACTTACTATTTTTAGTAAGTGTGCAATTCCGGGTGTTCCTTCAGCATTCTTGAAGTTCCGACAGTCACACTGCATCCAGAGCACATCAAGCTGCTCACTGGCAAAATTTGAGCTGAAACGAGCAACTTGCTATTTTTAGCAGCTCTGCCTTCGAGGCCCAATTTCAGGGTTTACATGTTAAATTTTCAGATGCATGTCTGGAGATTCCTTCTGGGTTTTCTGAGACCTTCGCGACGATATAACATGCAAAGTGAGATAATGACTTTCAGAGTTCAGCCTTCCGAGGCTATTTTTAGGGTTTGCATGTCAGTGTTTTCTTTGCATATCTAATGATTCCTTATGGGTTTTTTGAGAGCTTCGCAATGATATGACATGCAAACGGAGATAATCACTTATTCAAGAACTTACTATTTTTAGCATATGCACTCTGTCAGCCGCCTCCCAGCACTTCAAAATCACGAACTGATCGCGATGCAACATAAACGAGGAGAAACAGAGGTCATTTGATATGCATGCAAGACCAATTAGGGTTTCCAGCTTCGGGACCCAAAAGGAGGGGTAAAAAGTCAGAATTTTCAAAAACCGGTGTATACCACCGCGATCAGCATCTTTCAAGCTATCCACTAGTAAAATTTGAGGGCAAACGGAGCACTTACTATTTATAGTAAGTCATTTCAGAAACTGGCTAAAAATAGTAAACCAACAGCAGGCGCCGGTGTCAACAGGTAGGTCACCCAATGAGGAGCACGTCATTCGAATTTCAAGTCAAACGGAGTTGTGGAAGTCATGAAACTGAGCAGCTGCTATAAATAGTAAACCACCTCCAGAAACGTGCCAAAAATAGCAGGCCAGCTCAGAATGGCAGTGTGAACAGGTTGACAGGGTCATGAAGGTCCAGTGTTCAAAATTTCAAATCGATCCGCGCTTCAGAGGTATGAGAATCAGAGGACTTTCTATAAATAGCAGGGTATGGAGAGGTTGGCAGAGGGAAAGAAAAACGCTTAAGTCTGGAACTTTGTCCTCCTGCCTATGTCAAATGCGCCATCACCCTCAGCTGGCTGGCAGATAGAAAAAGATTCTAAGTATGAGCAATATCCACCTCCATACTTCAAATGCGCCCAGCTCAAGGTAGTGGCATGTAATGAATTTTTTGTTAAGATTTTATCCTCCTACACATGCTAAATACGCCCAGCTACAGGGGGGGCATCAAGAAAAAATGTTAAGTGTTGAGTTCATCCACCTCCACCCTTAAAATGTGCCCAAGGAAAAATAGGGAGATAAAAAAAAGTTTCTAAGTGCTGAGGTAAATCCTCCTCAACATGCTAAATGCGCCCTCATCATCAGGCATGCAAGAAGAATCTAAAATCTGAAGTTATCCTCCTCTCACCCCAAAATGCGCCCATACTAAGAAGCTTGGAAGAGAAAGTCAAAGAGTCAACAAGTTCATCCTCCACCCCCTTTGAAATGCGCCCAAGTTTACAGGGAATCCAAGGTGGTCAAAGGCGTTGAAGACTTTTAATCCTCTTACAAGTGCTATATGCGCCCAAATGAAGGCATGTGAGGACAAAACCAAAGGCATGCAAAGTTGGAAAAGGACAAAACGTCTCCATGCAAAAGTATACATGCAAAGGCATATAAAGACAAAAGTATCCATGTAGAGAGGAGGAAGAAGTCAAGAGGCGTTGAAAGTTTCATTCCTCTCACTCCCTAAAATGCGCCAAAATGAAGGCATGTGAAGACAAACGTGTATATGCAAGAGAGGAAGTCAAAGGCGTTGTTAAGTCCTCCTTGACCCCTTGGATGCGCCATACAAGATGAGGACAAATAAGAGATTCCAGGCATTGTGCATGCAATAAGAAATATTCCAAGGCGTGGCGAAGTTCATCCTCTTGCCTAGCCTAAATGCGCCAAGTTTTAGACAAGTCAAGGCGTTTGAAAAAGCTTTATCATCCTGCACACATGCTAGAATGCGCCCAAAGAGAGTTGAGTGTGCTAGGCGTGGGAATGTAAAAGGAAGTATATCCTTCATGAAGTGTGATATGCGCCCAAGGTGAATAAAGAGTGTGAAGGTAAAGCTAAAAGATAAAGAGTGTTGCTGGGAATATTAAGCGTATGGGGTGATAAGAATAAACGTGTTGGGTGTTAAAATTAAATATTCTCCATGATATGTGCTTTCAAGAAAAAATTTCTAAGTGAGTCGAAATAAAATTTCTCTCAAGCGGAATGATTTGAAGAATGAATTAAAAAATTTCCTAGTCAAAAAAATTCAAAATGCTAAGTGATATAAAATTTTCTAAGGCATAAAAAAATTTCTTCCTTAGGAAAATCATGTTAATGATAAGTACAGCTACAGGCGATCCTTCCAGCTCTGTCCTATTGAAGGAAACATAAATTAAATGATAGCCTGTCGGCTATTTAATTTATTGTCTTATATTTATGTGGAGGCACGAATGTCTTGAGGTCGACCTCACTTGTATTATTTACGATTTCACTTGAGGCCGACATTCTTTATGATTTGAAATTAATATTGTATTTTGGCCGACATTCTTTATGATTTGTAATTAACACTTATTCTGGCCGACCTTATGATATGAAGAGGTGCGACCTCTCTAAATTGTATATATACAAGGTTCATCCTTCCTTTGTATAATCATCAAGAAAGTGCGAATATCATCTAGTGCGAATTATGTTCAAAAGCGAATTTACATACAAGTGCGAATTCCTTAATAGCAGATTGTGATCCGATAAAGAACAGAGATTGCAAATATTGCCAAGTGCGAATTCTGGAAGTTCATATTTCTGTCAAGCGCGATTTCAGTCAAGTGCGAACTGTGTCAAGTGCAAACTGTAAAGTGTGGTTTCAGTCTAGGGTGATCTGTGAAGTGAATTCCTTCAAGCGCTTCAAGTTAAGATTGCGGATTGTTCCAGATCAGTTTGCAAATTGTTCAAGAGCAGACTGTGGTGTCCTCTAAGGCTGAATTGATTCTGAAGGAGGTTCAGTTTGTCTTTCTGTTCTTATATCTTACACAGGTACTAAATATTGGCTTTGTGTTAGGCATCATTGTAAAGAGATTTGTTGCCACTGTTGAAATATAAGAGAGATCTTTGTTGTTGGGTTTTTCTCCCTCAAGAGGAGGGTTTTCCCAGGGTATCTGCTATGTTATTTTGTCAGTTTTTGAATTATTTTTCTGTGCATATAATCTGTTCACTTAAAATTTACATGGTATCAGAGCCAGGTTTGAGAGGATCGTGATCAGATTATTGCATTCAGCTTATCCTAATTGTTCACTTTGACAAGATGGTGAATGGGTTGAAGGTTGAGGATAGACTCGAAGGTGCATCCAATTTCACATCATGGAGATTCAGGATCATGCTTACCCTGCGTGAAAATGACTTGGGTGAGCTCGTCGAGTCTAGCACTTCTGCCCCTGAGGAGGAAGAAGAAAAGTTGCAGTGGCTGAAGAAAGACATCAAAGCAATGAAGATTCTGGTTGATTCCGTAAAGGATCACATTGTTCCTATCATCTCTAAGTTGAAGACAGTGAGAGATATGCTCAAGACCTTGGAAGAGATGTACGAAATCAACAATACCAGTCGGACACTTGCACTGAAGCAACAACTTCATGATGTGAAGATGTCGAAAGGTGAATCTGTGATTGCATACTTTATGAGGATTGCAGATTTGAGAGATCAGCTCTCTACAATTGGGCATATGGTTGAAGACAAGGATCTGACTATGCTTGCTCTCAATGGGCTGCCTTTGTCTTGGGAATCATACATTCAGGGAATCAGTGCAAGGTCAAAATTGCCTAAGTTTGATCGCCTAAGATCTTATTGCATTCAAGAGGAATCAAGGTTGGTGGCAAGAGGCGTTGGTCAAAGTTCAAAGAATGAAGATATTCATGTTCTCGCCTCCCATAATTCAAAGAAGAAAGGAAAAGATGGAAGGAAAGGATTCTTCAAGAGGAATCGGGACAAGGGGATGAATGCTCCACCATTCAAGAAGAAGAGGGATATGAGATTCAATGCTTTAGGTGTGATAAGTTTGGGCTTCGCCAAGTATTGTCCAACTAGACCCTATGACCGGGCCACCGTTGCGGATGTTGATGATGCCTCTCCTCAAAGGATTCAAGTGAATATTTGTTCTATTGGCATTATCAAGCAATGTACCTTGACACCAACACTTGGATAATGTGCTGGTGCTTCACGTCACATTATCGGCTTCAAGGAGCACTTATCGAGTTTGGTGGAAAAGGAGTCCTCTGAACAAGTCATCATTGGAGATGATGCTAGCTACTCCGTAAAAGGAATTGGGACCTCTACACTTCATTTGGATTCTGGCATATCGCTTCAATTGGGTAATGTTCTTTATGTTCCCGGAATCAAGCGTAATCTTATTTCTATTTCAGCTTTGGAAGATAAAGGATATCAAGTAGCCTTTTCCAAAGGCAAAGTTCTAGTGTGGATGCAAAACTCTAGCTTCAAGGATGCTCAAGTAATTGGAGTTAGACATGATAACCTCTACAAGGTTTGCTCACATTCTCTTCAAGCTTTGGTTCATGACTCTTCAAGTCTTTGTGATCTTTGGCATCGGAGATTGGCTCACTTACACTTCCGAGCCCTACCTATTATGGAGAAGATGGTGACGGGCCTTCCTAAGTTCAACCAGGAGCACGAAGGCACATGCAAGGGCTGCGCATTAGGTAAGAATATAGAAGCCCCTTTTCATAGTAGAGAAAATAGATCTAAGTGTATTTAAGACCTAATTCATTCTGATTTATGTGGTCCTATGTCTGTTCCTTCTTCGAGTGGTTTTTTGTATTATGTTTTTTTCATTGATGATCACTCTAGGAAGACTTGGATTTATTTTTTGAAATCTAAAGAATCTGAGGAAGTATTGGATAGGTTTAAAGAGTTTAAAGCCTTGGTAGAAAATCTTTCTGGTAAAAGAATTAAAGTCCTTAGATCTGACAATGGTGGAGAATACACCTCTGGTAGTTTTCGGAATTTTTGTATTGATAAGGGATTAAGAGGGAGTTCTGTGTTCCCTATAATCCTCAACAAAACGGTGTTGCAGAAAGAAAGAACAGAACAATTGTGGAAGCAGCGAAGGCCATGATCCATGATCAAGATTTGCAAACATTCCTATGGGCAGAAGCATCCAGGACAGCTGTGTATGTTCAAAACAGAAGTCCTCATAAGATCTTGGAGAATATGACTCCAGAAGAAGCCTGAAGTCAGTCATTTGAGGATCTTTGGAAGTCCTGTCTATATTCATGTTCCCAAGGAAAAGAGAACCAAGTTGGAGCCTTCTGGCAAGAAGGGAATATTTGTGGGCTACAGTGGAGACATCAAAACTTCGAATTGCATTGGGTGAGTTGTCCGAATCGATAGGGATGTGTTTCGAGGAAGATGTTGCATTTAGAAGATCGAGGATTCATATGGAGATTGATAATGAAGAATCTCCTCTCGAGGATATATGGAAGTTGACCGCCTCACGAGATTGAGGAAGAGTCTTGAACCAAAAGGAGCGATCTGTGGAGCCCTTGGAACCTCTTTGATGAGCCCCTCGACATTGTTGATGAAGAAAAGAGAGACCTCTATGGGCGGTCGCGCTATGCAAGAGGCTGAAAGTTTTGCAGCTCCACAGGGGCATTGAGAAGCAAAGGCCACATAAGTTCTCGATTATGTGTTGCCTTGATATGGTGGATTATAGAATCGAGCCTACGTGTTGAGGAAATCTAGTCATCAAGTTTGGAGAGATGCTGTAATGAGTATCGATCAATTCTCAAAAATGATGTTTGGGATATTGTTCTAGACCGAGAGAGCAAGTCGTGGTATCTTCTAAATGGCTATTCAAGATTAAGCATCTTTAGCGGATGGAAACGTGAAGTACAAGGCAAGATTTGTGTCTCGTGGGTTTTCTCAGAAAGAGGGAGTTGATTATGAAGAAACATTTGCTCCTGTTGCTCGGTATACTTCTGTCAGAACCATCATTGCTATTGCCGCATCTAGAGGATGGAAGATTCACCCGGATGGATGTGAAGGCGGCTCTCCGTGAATTGATTGAGGAAGAGGTTTATATAGAACAACTGCGATGGATTTGAGGTTCATGGGAAGGAGTCACATGTTTGCAAGCTAAAGAAGGCCTTGTATGGTCTTAAGCAGACTCCTCGTGCATGGTACGAAAGGATTGATCGGTACCTGTCAAGTTTGGGCTTCTTAAAGAATGATGCTGACTCAAATCTCTACTTCAAGGTAATCAATGGTGATGCATTAATTTTGGTTTTATATGTAGATGATCTAATCCTTACTGGAGAAGATCACCTGATTCTTGAATGTAAGAAGGATTTAACTTCTGAATTTGAGATGAAGGACCTTGGGCTCATGCATTACTTCCTTGGCTTAGAAGTTTGGTAGAAAACAGATGGTATGATTCTAAGTCAAGGGAAGTACACCATTGATATACTTAAGAGATTTGGCATGATGGATTGCAAATCCATGTCTACACCTATGGAGACCAATCTTCATAAATTGAAGGAGGCTGCAGCTAGTTCAGATTTGGTGGATCCCACATTGTACAAACAACTGATTGGATCCTTGATGTATCTAGTTAACACTAGACCTGATATTTGCTATGCAGTAAGTGCACTTAGCCAGTTTATGTGTGATCCGAGACAGATACATCTTGTTGCAGCTAAACATATCCCTGAGATACTTGTGTGTTGTGTGGCACGCTTGGATATGGGTTGAGGTATACTTCGATGCGACTTGGAGTTACATGGTTTCAGACTCGATTGGGCGTGTTGTGTCACAGATCGGAAGAGCACCTCTGGTTGTTGCTTCAGTTTGGGATCTGCTATATTGATCGGTGCAGATGGCAGAAGTCGTCTGTGGCATTAGTACAATGAGGCCGTACATTGTACTTTGGGTATGGCGTATAGCTCTCTAGCGGGTTTTGACAATGGGTCTATATTCATCTGGATTCGAGTTGTGTGAAGCTTTTGTCAATCCTGTTTCATGCAAATCAAGCATGTTGAGATCAAGTACCTGCCACTGCTATTAGAGATATGTGCGTGGAAAGGTACACGGTTCAGGAGTACATTACTTATGATGAGCAGGGCATCATTCACCCAAGAAACGCCAAGCTCTTTGTACTTCCCAGCGGTATATGAAGTATCCTTGCCCTGGTAAGAGAGAATCTCAGATACAGTGAGGTTAATTGCATTTTCTTCTGAGACGGAAGAATTTGAGGTGCAAGCCCTTGTTAATGCATTTTCTTCTGAGACGGAAGAATTGGAGGTGCAAGCCCTTGTTAATGCATTTTCTTCTGAGACAGAAGAATTTGAGGTGAAAGCCCTTGTTTCCACCCTCTGAGCTAAGTCATGGTGGGTGTCATGTGTGAGACTCCATGACATGTGTTGTACTTGTGTTTCACCCTTTGAGAGAGTCATGGTGAAAGTCACGTTGAGGTGACAACATCACGCAAGTGATGAACACTTGTACTTACCATTCTATGGTTGATATCGAGACGATATCTAATATCACGATGAGGTGATATTCTTCTCTTCATATCTGGTTTGAGATGATTTGTCTTGTGCAGCTGGAATTTCTCTCCCTAGCTGAGAGGGACTGTTAATGATAAGTACAGCTACAGGCGATCCTTCCAGCTCTGTCCTATTGAAGGAAACATAAATTAAATGATAGCCTGTCGGCTATTTAATTTATTGTCTTATATTTATGTGGAGGCACGAATGTCTTGAGGCCGACCTCACTTGTATTATTTACGATTTCACTTGAGGCCGACATTCTTTATGATTTGAAATTAATATTGTATTCTGGACGACATTCTTTATGATTTGTAATTAACACTTATTCTGGCCGACCTTATGATATGAAGAGGTGCGACCTCTCTAAATTGTATATATACAAGGTTCATCCTTCCTTTGTATAATCATCAAGAAAGTGCGAATATCATCTAGTGCGAATTATGTTCAAAAGCGAATTTACATACAAGTGTGAATTCCTTAATAGCAGATTGTGATCCGATAAAGAACAAATATTGCAAATATTGCCAAGTGCGAATTCTAGAAGTTCATATTTCTGTCAAGCGCGATTTCAGTCAAGTGCGAACTGTGTCGAGTGCAAACTGTAAAGTGTGGTTTCAGTCTAGGGCGATCTGTGAAGTGAATTCCTTCAAGCGCTTCAAGTTAAGATTGCGGATTGTTCCAAATCAGTTTGCAAATTGTTCAAGAGCAGACTGTGGTGTCCTCTAAGGCTGAATTGCAACTGAAGGAGGTTCAGTTTGTCTTTCTGTTCTTATATCTTACACAGGTACTGAATATTGGCTTTGTGTTAGGCCTCATTGTAAAGAGATTTGTTGCCAATGTTGAAATATAAGAGAGATCTTTGTTGCTGGGTTTTGCTCCCTCAAGAGGGTTTTCCCAGGGTATCTGTTGTGTTATTTTGTCAGTTTTTGAATTATTTTTCTGTGCATATAATCTGTTCACTTAAAATTTACAAATCACGTCTAGACTTGGAGGTGTGAAATTTCTCAGAAACATGAATAGAGTTGCCAGTGGAGAAGTCCGATGATGCCAGCTACACAGGATCAACGAAAATTTTCAAGTCAGAGCAACAAAATTCTCAGGGGGGATGAAGAAATGAAATAAATTTGATGAAAGAATATTTTCCTAAGGTTGAAATTCAAAAAATTAAATGAACCCGTTTGTTGTGTACCCATGGATTCAACGTGTTTTGAAGAAAATTTTCTTCTGGGTATTAGACGTTTGCGATGAGGAATGGATTTTAAAGTCTTCCACACTTTGCCGAGGCCTTCAGGGTGAATATTTTTGATGGGCACCAGGTTGATGAATTTCCTAAGGGAAATTTGAAATATTTTCTAAGGCAAGGAAAAGGATGTTGAAATATGTCGCCTTGGCGGATGAATTTGAAGTTGGGCACCTAGATAATTTTTGATCAAGTTCCTGATGAAAACATTTTGCTCGAGCCAGAGTTGGATAAAATTTCAAAGTGAACGCCTCAACCGGAAAAGTGAAGAAGATGCAGTTAAAGCTAACACTCTCAAAAGATGATTTTAAAAAAAAAGTGCATCTCTTAAATACACCCTTGAGGAAGTTGAAAATTTGTGTAAGGCATTGAAATTTGATGCACAGGTGTTATATGCCCCTAGCCTACAAATGTTGAAAAATCATGAAGAATTTGGGGATGAAGTTGGTTAGAGGAAAAACGATGAACCCTATCATATGAAGAGAAATGTTCTGGAGATCGCTCAAACCTCAAAGATTGGAGCATGAAAATTAGGTAAGTAAAGTGAATTTATATTATGAAGTGTTCTGATGCTCTTCTCCTTGCTTGTTTTGCAGGAGGAACGTCGAGACTAAACGGTGGTGACTTGGGGAGATTAGGTGAATACTTGGAGAAAATGGCTAAGTGTTGAGACTTCGTATGTGCCCAACTCAAGTGACAATGAAGAAATGTTTTCAAAACTCAAGATGGAGAAAAGAATGGAGGCTCGAGCAAAGTTGAAGAACAACATCAAGGAGGAAAATCATCGTCGAGCAGAAAAAGGAAAGTTGTAGGCTTGATGTTCAAGAATTTGAAGCAGTGGCGACCAGACTCATCCGGTTTGCAGTCAAGAAGAAGATCAAGAACAGTGTGAACACATTTCAAAGCTAGAATCTTCTAGAAGGATGGTGGACATTAATGGCTCATTTATTACCCCACTCTTCTTTGTGGCGGTTTTTAGGGTGAATCTTGTTTAGGGTTGAGGTGGCACGATCCTGGCCATCCAGTCGATTGTAATCTGAGCCGTCCGTTGGACTTGGCCAGCTATATAAAGGGGGAGTCCCCCTTCATTTGTACATTATTAGATTAGTAGTAGAAGTTAGACAGTAGAGATTAGAATAGAGAGACAGCTAGGTAATAGCTTAGAAGTAGCATAGCGTAGATTGATAGAGTAGTTTGAAGAAGAAGGAAAGTATTTCCTTTAAAACTTTGTAAGAAATTGTTGTGAACACTCTCCCAATAAAAAGAATTTTCATTGATGGTGAATTTCGTCTTTTGTTGTGAGTAGCTAGCAAGGTTTCTTCGTCCTTCTGATTCAAGTAGTGGCTTAAAGTAGAATAAATTTTATTTCATGCATGTAGTAGATAGGAATTGTGGAATGTGGTCTTCAATTTGAGCGAACTTTGTCTATCCATACCACTAGTGTGTTCACTGATGGTGAATGCGCCTTGTGTGGTCAACTGGGATATCGTGCACTTAACTTCGATCATAATTTGTATGTTTATATGCATCGTTGTGATGGTATTTTCATGCTAAGTTGTGATCTGAACACCTTGAGCTACTCCTCTGAAGATTGCACCGGTTCTGTGGAGGCTGTCCGAAGCGAGGCAAAGCAGAGCCTGGTTGAAGCTTGTGAGAATTGATCGCCATGTCCCACACCTTAGAGTAGATTAGAGCCTTCTTAACCCACCACCATTTACATTTAGTACCTTTTGAAACAAGAACTTTATAGACAAATCTTTCGAGCATTTAAACCCCTTCCTCTGCCGTTGAGCAATTCCGTAAGTCCCCTTGAAATACCAGCAAATCACATTGAGCCAACCGAGACTATTCGCATTGAAGGAACCTTGGAGTTGAACGCACGAACTCTCTCGCAATCTTAGCGTGCTAGATACTTTGATCAAGAGAGAATAGGGTAGCTATTGGCGATTTTATTTTGTGTTGGTGTGGTCACAAAAAACACATCAACACATACCAAATAACCCTTATGAGAAGCTGTGGTAATACCGTTCCAAGCTGGAGTGTCTACGTGGGAGTATGAAAAGGAAGTCGTTGCTTTTGGAGGTTTTAATTATTGGCTGCCATATCCTATTTGAAGATTATCGAAAGAGTTGGGAGTTCATTAACATCTGCCACCTAAGCTCATATTGCTCACAGCTTTGATTATCAGTCACAGCCTTGATTTGAAGTGCCATATTTCCTAAGGAGACCGAGATAGAGGACGTGGACTCTTGGTTTGAACAAAGAGTCAAAGGAGGAGGAGGGTTTAAATTTATATGACTTCCCTCATAGTAGCCGTGAGTTCCCTATCACCATTTATTCCTACTTTTCTTGCCGCCATAATACTTACAAGGGGATTTGTGGATGCATTCTTGGTCAGCGGACTTCCTTGCGAATGACATGGATGAAATTTGGAGTTAATAAGGGGATATCGCTGCCTTCTATGTGACACCATTTTGAGCTGCTAATGCCTTCATCAAAATATTTATATTTGGCTTGCGATTCACTTCATGGACTGCTGTACAGGCAATTAATATTTATATATGGTCATTGTTGGAGCTGCATGGACCTTGGGAAAGCTATTACCAGGTCAGGTTATTAATGTAGAAGTTATTTAGTATTCTATTCAGATAATGTAATGAGTTTTGAGTAATTTCTGTATGCAAATATTGTGAGAAAATAAAATATCATTTTCAGAACATTGTTATTGGTCATTTGTAATGCCTATTTTAGTATTGGAAATTCTGTGATATCATTCAACATATAAGACTGAATCATCTCATTGGGAAAACTGGAGAAACAAGCACAGAACAGCAGCCATGATAACTGTTTGACAAAATGCATGCATTGTCAAACTGGAAGAATTCGTAAAAATGTCGATTCATCTTGGGTGGGGATCCTACAATAATGTTCTAACAAACAATCAAATAAACAAAATAGATTTCATGGATATCAACAAAACAAGACAAATTATATGATGAAAAACTACTATTCTTAAAAACTAGTTGTTTCTATTTTCTTGTAGTCTTTCTTTCCCTTTCATTCTCAATGCAAATACACCTTCATCAAACAAAAAAAAATTAATGAACAATGCCTCCTTAGACCATAGACAAAAAACAGCATTTCTGCAGAGCAAATTAGTATGAAACAAAGGTAAAATTAACATTATACAAGCAAAAGGTGCTTACCAACTGTACAGACTACTGCATCAAAAGAATTTGACCCAAATGCCTTTTCAATGCTTGGAGGATTCAGAACATCACCAATGGCAAGCATAGCTCCCAAACCTTCAATTTCCTTACGAAATTTTTCAGTTCTCTGAAAAACAGTAACCCACGAACCTGCTTTTCCCAGCTGACGGACCACTTCCATTCCCACTCCACCTCCACCAACAACAAGCACTGGTGACAATTTACACTTTCTTGTTCAACTCAAATGTTGTTAAGACATATATAAAACTAACCAAAGAATCATATACACTGCTCCTTAACAAATAAATATCAATTCTTAGGGACAGTTAGGCAGTATTTCTCCCATCACTATCTTGAAAAACCCTGGCCTGACCTCAATTTCAAATGCTTGTACATTGTCTTAACAGAGCAATTGAAGCCAAATGCCTTTCAGATCCTGAGCAAGTATTTTATAATTGACTAGAGATTAACATTATGGTGAAGAAATAGCACTGTAATCAATGTCATTGTCTCCAACACACACTTCTTTTTTCTTCTACTTATGTTTTTACATTTTGCATCTTCTCATAGACTTGTAGTGTAAATTCATAAAGTTTTTCCTGTACTCAAAAACTATCATATCCAGAGAATTAGTCTTAAAGGCAAGCTGCACATGATTCAGCCCAAACTGAACCAAGAATATTCTATGAATCCAATTACAAGTGTTAACATTGCTACAATCAAACATTGTGAAGCTTGCTTTACACCATTAGCATAGTGAGGATGTAAAAAAAGACCTGTAGCATTGTCAATTGTGACTGTATCTGCTGATTGGCATCTAGCTTTCAATACACGATTCTTCTTCCAAACCGCATTTAGATGGATTGGTTTTGGCATTGGAAGTCTGCTCTTGATCATGTAATTCTTTCTGGATAATCCACAGCCATAATCTTGATGCCCTGAAAATAAATGCAATCACAATTAGAATTTGGACTAGACATCAAAGTTAGATATTGAAACAGCATAAAATGCACATTGAGAGACATTTGAGAATTAAAAAAAAAATCTCAAAATGCATGTCCTTTAAAATAAGAATCCCTCTAAATGCAAACAGTTAAGCATCAAATAAATGTATATGCACATTAATCTTGCAGAAGAAAGAATGAATACCAACATCCAAGAATCACCAAGATGCTACCAATTTAACTGCTGAAAACATTGTGTACATGTTGTGACCATTTCACACATCGCCCCATTGCAAATGGGGACCCCCTGTTTTCGCTTTTTGCCTCGATGTTGCAACTACATGTCACTTGTCTTTTTACAATGAGGTCATCATTTTGAGGGTTCCAAGTCAGTCAGTCTGCCGAGAGTCATCTGAGCCAAGTCAAGAATCCATGCTTGAATCAGCGCGTAAACGTCACCATCGCACTTAAAAGGCCTGGGAGGCGAAGATCGACTGTCGTTTCAGTCAAATCCGACACTTCCAAATTTTTAGGGTTTCTCACCCCGGGCCCCCTATTTTTTAGGACCTACTTTTTTGGCACTTTTGGGCAATTCTGGGATCCCTATTTTTTAGGGTCTATTTTTGGAAAGTTGCTATTTTTGGAAAATTTCTATTTTTGGAAAGTTTCTATTTTTAGAAGGGTCCCGAGTTCTGAAAACGCACTCAGAAGTTCAAAAAACTCAATAGATCTCTCAGAAAATCGAAATGAAAATTTTGAAAATTTTTCGAAAAATCTGGAAAATTCGTTCAAAAATGGTGAGAAATTCTGGAAAATTACAGAGAAATCTGGTAAAGAGCACTAAAAATGGTTGAAAATTTGACGAACCAGTCAAGAAATCCAAGCAATTCATGGAAAAATCTGAGAAACTCATCGGAAATCTGAGATAATGACTGAACATTCATGGAGAATCTGGAAATTCATGAGAAATCTGGGCAAAACTGAACATCTATTCATGGAGAAAACTGAGATATTCGCCTAAGTATGGAAGACTTTCAGCTCACAGTCAATGGTGAAGCTTCAGCCAAGCAATCAATGGCACAAAAATCTGAGCAATGGCCAACAAAGTAATGAAGTCCGCCCTTGGAAATGTCTAAGTCAAATGAGCCAATGGCTAGACCATCAGCCAAGTCCGCCCTTGAAAGAAGTCTGATGGCAAACAAATGCAGCAAGAGGCAATGTCAAGGAACTTCCAAAGTCCGCCAAGGATGTCCAAGGAGGAAGGAAAGTCCGCCCAGCACTCAAGATGCTTATCCTAGGATCTTCCAAAGACCGCCTTGCATATCCTTGCATATCCCAGCCCCCTTCAAAGTCCACCATGCACTTGAGGAGATGATCCTAAGACTTCTCAAAGTCCGCCCTGCATGTCCATGCATCTCATGAAGTCCGCCATATGCTAAGAAGGATGTCCTAAAGACCTTCAAAGTCCGCCATCTACAATCCTAGACTCCTTGAAAGTCTGCCATCCACCAAAAGGCATGTCCAAAAGGTTGATGAAGTCCGCCATGTGTAAGGAAGGAAGTACTGAAGAGTTTAGAAGTCCGCCATCCACTAAAAGGCACATCCTAAGGAGTCTTGAAGTCCGCCATATGCAAGAGGGATATCCAAAAGGTCTCCAAAGTCCGCCACACTTGTGCTAGGAAGTTCCAAAGTCCGCCCAGCACTAGAATGCATGTCCAAAGAAGGTTCAAAGTCCGCCCTCCACTTAGAAGCTCGTCCAAAATGCTTGAGAAGTCCGCCCTTAAAAGGTGGGACTTGGCTGAAAGTCAAATAAAGTCCGCCTAGACTTATGAAGTAAGAAAAATTGAAATTTTACTAAGTGTTGATGCCTACCAAGGGAAAATTTCGAAATTGGTTAAGTATGAAGGCTTAAAAGGGTGGAAAATCCTTTCCAAAAGGATAAAGTGATGAGATCAAACGCTAAGATGCCAAAGAAATTCGCCCTAGAAAAGAGGGACGTTCAAAAATGTTCATCCCAAAGACCATACAAAGTCCACCATGCACTTGGAAGAAGTTGGTAAAATAGCAAAGACATCCATGACGTTCGTCCAAGATGCCAAGGAAGTCCGCCCAAGATGATAAGATGGTAAGATTTTTGGCTAAGTGTCAAGGCCAAATCCAAAGAAAAGTTCTAAAATTCGCCTAAGTATAGAGGCTAATGGATGGAAAATGAAGACGTTGGCTAGACATCCAGACATTTTTGAGATGACAAATGCTAAGCTTGAAAGTGCATGTGCTAAAGAACGTCAGGATATGGCAAGGAATGAAACGGAATATGCCTAACACGATGAAGGAAAAAGAGGCAAAATTTGCCTAAGTATGGAAAATGCGAAGAAATTGTCAACTTTGGCTAAAGAAAAATGCACGAGGTAAAAGGAAAGGAACGATCGTCCTTGACCAAAAGGATGAAGAATATGTCAGACGTCAGGAAAATTCAACCGGCAAAGACATTCGGACAAGGATATTACCTAAAAAAATTTCGACCGAGCAAGGAAATATTTGACTTTGGCAGAGCAAAATAAGCTTAAAATCTCGCTTCGGCAAAGAAAAATGAGGATCTGGCAATGAAATCTTTGACGGAATGGCTTAAATTTTGGTTTGGCTAGACGAAATTAAGGACGAAATCGGAAAATACACTCTCAGCCAAGAAAAACGGAAGAACAATCGAGATAGCCATGGGTCGAAGACGAACGGGTTGGAATAAATTAAAATATTTTAATATTTTAATAATTTATTTTCAATGCCTTGGACAAAATCAAATTCGCCAAGACAATGTTTTGGAGGAAGATAATTTGTGCCGGCCAGAGATAAAATCTGAAGGGCAAAATTAAATTCATCGTGACTTCAGGAGAGAGAGTGGTAAAAAATTCAGGAGAGAGAAAATCTGATATTGTTTATTTTATTTCTTGCAGGTGGATGACGACGCGAGGCGAGTCTTCAAAGGAGAAGCAAAGGCATGGAATGGAGGCAAGTCTGCTTCAAGCCAGATAGAGTGAGGGAAAAAGATGGCACAAGCACGAGAAAGTCTGACTTTGCCCAAGCTCAGCATGTCCAAACCTTTACAAAGTCCAACTTTGCTTGGAAGGTATGTCCAGACATCCATTAGATCCGCTAAGTACAATGGCAAACATGATGCAAAGTCCGACCTAGACCAAGAAAAGAAATGTCAAAGTGTAGAGAAAGTTCGCCCCAATTTAAGAGAAAAGATGGTGAAACCACTAGCAAATCCGACTTTGCTCAACTGAGAAATGGCACAAGCATGATAAAGTTCGACTTCTCCCTAGACATGTTTGTCCAAAGTGGCCTGAAGTCCGACTTAGGCTAAGAGAGAAAACGTCCAAGCTCATGTGAAGTCCGCCCAAGGAGAGGATGAGAAGAATTCACTAAGTGTTGGACAGAAAACAGGAAGGATGAAGAGGAAAATAAGGAGGAAGTGGATAAAATCCTTGTCCAAGGATGGAATTTGTCCTACATAGCACAAGCCAAATTTAGAATTGAAGGCAAATCCACAGGCAAAGTTCGTTCGAGAATGGAGATGGCCAAAATCTTGGCTAAGTGTTGAATGGTCCACATGAAGGTGTTACAAAATAGCCAAAACTTGGCTAAGTCTAGGAAATACTTCACAAAGGAAATTCCAATTTCCTCCATCATGGCGAAAGCACAAAGGCATTCTTCTCCAAATTCTAGACACTTGAAAGGATATCCAGACACCTACTCCAAGGGGAGACTTCCAGACCTCAAAGATTCCAGTACAGGCAAGAAGGAAAGGAATCCAAGATCAAAGCTAGGAAGGAACAACCACAACGGACAGAGTCATCGGCAGGGAAAATATTCTAAGGCAAGCGTGTGGAAGAAAAACGAAGCAACCAAGGAAGGCATCCAGCACGCTGAGGTGGCGCCTCCTCATCTTCCAACCAATCAAATTGTTCCAAATCAACATGCAACAACTTTCTATTTTATTGTTGGTTTATATTTAGCAAAAGGACAAGTGTCCTCGAACGTAATTTTCTCATTGGTCGAAAGTGACAAACCCTAATTAGGGTTTTATTTTGTAATCTCGGCCGTTGATTTGAAATTAATCTTGGCCATTGAATTGTAATTGGGGAGCCTATAAATTGAGCTCGCCCCCTCATTTGTAATGTGTGGAGACCTGTTATGTATATTGTCGCATTGAGACTATTTTGAATGATAAAAGCTCTTGAGCATGATTTGCCTTGAATCACTTCTTATTGTTGAATAGTAAGCGAGGTTGCATATTATCTTCCACCATAGATTAGAATTAAAGTTAGCTTAGATAGAATTTGCTTTGAAAGTTGTTAATTGAATGAAAGATTGATCGTATCGACTCATTGGTGAAGTGTAGCTCATACTTTCTTCGGATGAATGATTTTCATCCGATGCGTAAAGTTAGCCTGAGCTCCTAAGTGTGGAAGCCTAACTTCAACCTTATCCGAGGTTTGAAAATTATTCTCACAAACCCCTTGAAGATTGCACCCACTTTGCGTATGTTGTCCTGCAGGAGGCGAAACAAAGTGTGGTTTATTTCGCTTCACCAAGTCCTTACTGTCTCTTGATTTCTTAGGCTTAGACTAGATTCTCTGAACCCTATTCTTTTTGCCATTTTTTTTGAGATCCACAATTGAAAGTCCTAATTGAGAACCTACAAAGATAAATTTCCTAAGTCCCTAGCTTGTGCAGACTTTCTACGTAAGTCCCCTTGTTCATTACCAGCAAATCACAACGACCACTGAACTTATCCACACGTCGAGACCCGACTAAAGAAACCTTGGAATCGCCTATGCGGTGGTTTTTCAAGAGAGGATAGAGTGTCTTTGGACATTTTTATTCTGAATGTTTGGTGTATGATAAAACACACATCAACAGTACAATACCCTGGCAAAGCGTCTAAAGCATTTACAAGTTATATAAAGAGTAGACACTATAAACCTAAAAAAAAATACCATACAAAACAAATATGTTCTAGACTTGCATAACATGCTAAAGAAAAAAGTTATAAGCAAAACACAAACAGACCATTGTCCAAACATATTGAAAGTAAATATTATGTAAAATAGCACTGCACTCCCTCATAAAATATAAGCACAGTATGAATCAGACTCAAGACTCAAAATCCACTGATTGCAACAAGACCTGAAATGATAAAAGGTCGTGATACCTTTAAAAGAACTGCAAAGCAAAGCTTTATCATTTTGTGCCATTATTCTAGACAAAGAGGTAGAGACATTTAAGTAAATATAAATTACTATAAGTTGTCGGTAAAGTGCAATAGCTTTTATATACAAGTCTCAAGAATCACACATTTTAATCCTGAAGCATATAAATATCTTTGATTTCAAAGGATGCATTGATTTCCTCCTTTTAAGTTATATTCATTTTTGTAGAACATCAACAATAGATTTTAAGCCTACATAGATGAGCATGCGGTTATACTAAGAGGGGAGACGGAGGGGAGGGGTGGCGTGGGGAGGTGTGTGAATCAGTATAATACAAACTTGTACTTTTCAAAATCCAATCAATCACATCAACCACACATATGCAAGATCTAGCAATTGAGAACGCAATGAGAACACACGATTTACGTGGAAACCCTTTCGGGAAAATCCCACGGCAAAAAATTGCTTATATATTATAGATGATGATGATTCTTCTTCTTCTTCTTCTTCTTCTTCTTCTTCCTCCTCCTCCTCCTCCTCTTCCTCTTCCTCTTCCTCTTCCTTTTCCTCTTCCTCTTCCTCCTCCTCCTCCTCTTCTTCCTCCTCTTCTTCCTCTTCCTCTTCTTCCTCTTCCTCTTCTCCTCCTCTTCCTCCTCTTCCTCTTCCTCCTCTTCCTCCTCCTCCTCCTCTTCCTCTTCCTCGTCTTCCTCTCTTCTCCTCCTCCTCCTCCTCTTCTTCCTCTTCCTCTTCCTCTTCTCCTCCTCCTCCTCTTCCTCTCTTCCTCCTCTTCTTCCTCTTCCTCCTCCTCCTCCTCTTCTTCCTCCTCTTCTCTTCCTCATCCTCCTCTTCCTCTTCCTCCTCTTCCTCCTCTTCTTCCTCCTCTTCCTCCTCTTCCTCATCTTCCTCTTC
This sequence comes from Sequoia sempervirens, assembly GCA_007258455.2. Classification (NCBI taxonomy): domain Eukaryota; kingdom Viridiplantae; phylum Streptophyta; class Pinopsida; order Cupressales; family Cupressaceae; genus Sequoia; species Sequoia sempervirens. The sequence continues at coordinate 32,425 of VDFB02287973.1, read as the reverse complement.
CTCCTTCTCTTCCTCCTCTTCTTCTTCTTCCTCTTCCTCCTCCTCTTCTTCTTCTTCTTCTTCTTCTTCTTCTTCTTCCTCGTCTTCCTCCTCTTCTCCCTTTTCTTCCTCTTCCTCGTCCTCCTCTCCTCCTCCTCTTCCTCCTCCTCCTCCTCCTCTTCTTCTTCTTCTTCTTCTTCTTCTTCTTCTTCTTCTTCCTCTTCCTCTTCTTCCTCTTCTTCTTCCTCTTCCTCTCTTCTTCTTCTTCTTGTAGGCTCCAACCTACTAGAGACTCCAATCTCCACTTGACAAAAATATAGGCTCCAACCTATTTATCCTTCAATGGCTGATATAGTTTACTTCTCCATAAAATCTTCCTCTCACAAAACTGATTACATCCTTCACACAATCCTTTCTTCATGAATCTGATAACACCCTTGACACAATCCTGATCCAAACATAAATCTGATCCAACCACAATTCTGATACACACATAAATCTGATCCAGCCACGATTCTGATCCACACCCGAATCTGATCCACTCTTTAGATAACAATCTTCCTTCCCAATAATCTGCCTTCTATCAAATGGTTATTTTGCTAGATCTTCTTTATGAAGTCAGAATATTCTTGCCTTTTAGATTTGCACAAATTTCTTATCAAGTTTGCATGTATCTCAGTATATATTTCTTGTCAAAACAGCTTATATCTCTTCATAAACGATTACACATGCTCTTCATAAAGGACAACATTAATTCATCAATACACATCTGAATTACTCTTCATAATTTTCTGCCTCTTCCTCTTTTCAATCTGCTCTTCACTTGGATATTTTTCATTTAAAATCTTGCTTTAAGATCTGCTTTAATTTCGCTCATAGATTTACCCTCAAATCATGCATCATCGATTTCTTCCTTCACAATATTAACACTCTCATATTTTAATATATATCTGAATTGCTCTTCATATTCTCTTCTTTGAATGTGCTTGAATACGTGAATGATTTACATTATTTTCCTTATATCTGCATATATATTCCAATATATTTGCTGGTGTATTTTCTGATATATCTTTTTCTTCACATGTTCTCTTCCTTCATAAAATCTGCTGCGATAAATCTGTTCTTGGTCTACTCAAGTTTTCATTGCATACTTCTAATCGTTCACATATGTTTTTATCAATTGATACTCATTCTTCTTTATTGATATGTTTTCATTTCTGCGCTAGATTTGCTCGTTACTCTTATGATATTACATTCAAAACTTATATTCTTTATGTCCGACTCACCTTCCTTTTATACCCATCACAACTCTTATAGAAAGGAGGTGATTCATTCAAAGAGGGATGACTTGTCCCAAGAGTGGCGACTTCTTGGAGGAGTCGGCCTCTTTAACACAAATAAACTTATTTTATTTTAATTCAATTTAACTCTTTTAATTCCAGTGATGCCTTTTAAACTAGTTCAAATCCTTGTAACCGCTGCCTTATGATTTGTAATCGCTGCTCTTTAAGACTTATTAATCACTCCATTTATCATATTATTTGCTGCCTTTTGATAAGATGTCTTTTGCTGCCTTTTATGAATTGATGTCCTCTTATGACTCTCTGCTCCTTGTTTTCATATGGAATCTGTATTAGTTAGAAAAACATTTTAATCCTATGCCTTTTAATAAGGAAGTCAACCACATATAGATATTTATTTCACCATTATAAGAGTCAGCTAGCATACTTGAGTCGGCCCCTTTATTATAGAATTTGAATTTCATTTTGGCACCAATAGTATGTCTTATTTTAATCTTCCAACGTCTTTCTCAAAGACTTTTATTATGTTTAAATCTTTAATTCAAACATATCCATCTCTAAGTCGGCCATCCAATATCACTATCTTTTTAACGAGAATATATAATGGACTTTTCATATATTTGCTTCGTCATCAATGACTCTATATTCCAACAATCTCATTTATACTTTATTGACAACAATCTTCAATGTGCATTCAATGATATTGCTATGTTGACAATTATTTCCTATACTCTCATCTATACATCTTAATCCAACAATCTCCACAACAATCTCTTAGACATCAATCTCACCAACAATCTCGGGCTTTGTCATTAGGGATAACCACCTTGTTCATGTACATTCTTGACATCAATGACCACATGTGTAAGCACCTTTGACATCAATGAAAACATTTCCAACATACATTGCAAACAGTTGAAATACAACAGAATCCCCACACTCAACTTTGTGTTATTAATACAAAATTACATGTAGTATGACATTCTATAATTCAAGTTTCTGATATGAAGCAAGAGAGCAGACAAATTTTCTATCTTTGACATTTTACTGCGCTGGCTAACAGGAAACAACGTATCGAAGTTTTAGGCATGAAGAATCCAATTTTCAGGGATAAGTATTGCCAATGGAGATGATAAAAAATATTTTCCAGTTGAACATCTGTTCATGATTTTATGCAAAAAGCAAAATGGTGCATATGGAGAAGAGTTACAATTACTCACGATTGCTATGACAAGCTTAACAGAAATAGATATGCTTATCATGCAGGAGAGTTAAAACAAGAGAGTGCACAGTTTGTGCTTTCAGACCCTGGGTAGCAATTCAGTATATAATACTGTTTATGAAGGTGCCAAGCCACTGGGGACTGGGATCTCTATCCCTTTGTGGAAATTGACCGACTATGCCATTCTTTGTTCACGTTTAATTTTTTTAAATCACTCACTTGGAACTGCTAGGAATGGAAATGAGACATGAAATGACTATATGCTGAACAAAAAAAATTTCTATGGAAAAAGAAAGTTGCAGCTCCTACCACAGAAAGCAGCCAGTATGCAGATCTTGAAGGAGATTACAGTCATGAATAAGATACATCTCTTTTGATAGAAGGTATACACAATACAGAAGGTATTTTACATTCAGTAATACAAGTGATATCATTTGAAGGGAAGCGACTTGGAAAGGAAGAAAACCAATGAAATTGAAGTTAGGAGTTGTGAAGTTGGCAGTTAGTAGCTGCAGTGAATCAGAAATCTACCTCCCTGGAAAATAATGTATGCTTATCTAAAATCTCACCCGTTGGACTCTATCCAAGGTAATGCTACATATCCAACAAATTTTCCAAAACCTTTTTCGATAGCAGCCAGAGAAGAAGCAAAAGTGGTTGTGTTACTAAGATAAATTGATCAACAATAGCAAAAGAAAGATTAACCAGAACATCAGTGAAAAAGGATGAGCTGCTCCACAAAAGGGCTGAATGGCATGCAAATTTTGCTAATTATCATCTTTGACTAAATGCTTGTATATCTAACTTTCCCTACTGAAACCAAACACTGACTTGCATGACCGCACTTAGTTCAACACATCTGTGAAGACCCAAACAAAAAACATACACAGTAACAAACCCAGAAATATTACAGCAAATAATACTTATTTTATATTTTTATATTTCTTCAAAACAAAACATAAGCATATAGATATTCATCAAGATTCAAACTAATACACCTTATTAAACAAACCCACGAATAGAACTAGACACTACTAGTATTCTACATGTCAGTTTGAATGCTGATCTGCTGCTTCAGGATTTCTGTCCTCAAGAAGCCTGATATCTACACCTTAACGGTTTCACCTCCAATCCATAGCTGCTGAATCACAACACTCAGCCTAGAAAAAAAAATTGATTTATCAAATTTCAAGTGTCTCCCTTCTCCTCTGCCCAGCATATTATATAACTCAAGCTTTCCTTTCCCAACACACCCCAATCAAACACATTACATCCCTCAAATGTTCGCAATAACTAGTAAAGTTAATTGAAAAATTTAGCTCCTCAAATGGAGCAATTAACTAACAAATCAATCCCTCATATTAAGGCAGTTCCAAATAGTTAATTAGCCACACATCCACATTAATTCTAGTCCACTACAATCCTAACTGATTGACTACATGCCCTCTTTATTCCAGTCCTAACTAACTGAAAGTAACTACGGTTCCAAGTATGCTACTCCTATGCTGACAGAAAATTCACTTCCTGCCTAACTATTGACAAAACACTCCATAGTGTTGCAAATTAAAAGGGGACATTACAAATCCGTCCTTCCCAAAATTGCTTGCCCACAACCAATGCAGTATTGGACATCCCAGTATCTTTGGTCTTTCCCTAGCACATCCTTTGCAAGTAGATTCCTCCAACAAACCAAGATCCCAAATCATTATACAAGACCAACTATCTTGGACTTAAGAGAAAGGAGCTCCACGCTATTTTCCACAAATTATACCCTTTACCATACCAATCAAATCTTGCAAGCTCAGTCCAATTGCTACTAACAATTGAGGCTCAAAAATTTCTGCTCCTTCCTCAACTATGATAAAAGGCGAGGCTAGAATCTTTAAGATATCTTGAAGCATGAGATAGTGAACCCCAAGAAGTCATCCACGAACTACTCAAGCTCATACGCAACAATGTACTCTTTTGCTGCCTACTGTTGTTCTGATTCATCAGCTTCATAACCAAACTTGCATGGTAATGACTCCAACTTTTCAAGGCTCCAAATCTTGATAAATGTTTCTTGGACACTACTAGAAATCACTAGAATATCTCTTTCAAATGCTTAAACTTTGCATTCAGCATGCAAAACTGATTTTTTTTTGTGTTCATTGAGAAAAACCATAGTTGCCAAGAGACTAGTACTGATATTGGTAAAGAGATGAGTACCAGTACTGGTATGACATTTTTTGAAAAAAAGTAGGAGATGGGTACTTGGAGACACCAGTTTTTTTTAATATATATATATATACAAACTTTGAATATACGTCAAGTTTAATGAGAAGACAACTGAAAAGATTAATTGTTGGCTATTTTAATTTCTTTGACAATCAATACCATGAGTCAACCCTTTCTTGATCCCTAATAGCTTCATATTGTTCTAGCTCATTCAAACAAGGTTCAAAACCTTTATGGGTATGTGAAGAAAATGAGCCCGCACCCTTGGGTAAGTGCCCTGAAATGTCTAGGACAAATTTTACATTTGATGGTGGTTGTTCCACCTAACCCCTTCGACCCAAAAACATGATCACAACAATATTGGGTACAAACCCTATTTTCCTCCATTTGAAATTCTGAGAATTTGAACAAAAAAGAAAAGAAAAAATTATTACATTAAAAACAACATATGCATTATGCAATTGTTGTTTTGATATGCATTATATTACAACAAAAAGGCATCAGAGTTTGTTACCATAATACAAGATAGAAATAAATGAGAGATAGGAAAAGTGATTTACTAATGAAAGCAAATATTTTCATGGTTGATAACCTCTTTGATAGGTTAAGAGCACGCCTTAATTACTAATGAATGTAGAAACTAGACAATATGCGGACAATATGGGAGGGCAAGGGAACGACTAATAAAATAATACAAAAAATACTTAATATGCAATTGCAAGAATTTTCCTATTTTTAAATTCTAATGTTACTTAAGGGTTTTTATGCAAGCATTAGGGTTGGTTATTGAGACTCTAGTTAATTCAAGGAAATATAAATTTGTGAGAACTTTGGTGGACAAAATGATAGAATCATAGAAGACAAGTTGGAAAATGATTCTCTAAAAGAGGTGAATCAAATGATATTTTTTTTTGGATTTGATTGAATTGTGAAGCTCTTGATTTCAGCTCAGCATGACCACTAACTACCAAACAGTTGAAACAACATGGAAGATATTGTGGAATTGTGGAATCCTCTGTGGGAATATCTAAATAAACATCCTTTTACCAATAGCATTTGTAGAAAATTGAAATGTAAATTGGAATCCATGTTAAATTTTGTTTACCTAACTCTCATTTGCACCCACTCCCTAGTCACATGGAAAAACGCATGTGACAAACAAAAATGAAATCATGCGACAAAAATGATGGGAAATAAACTCGTGCAACAAGAAAACAAGGACAAAAATAATATCATGTGCCACGATTAGGTTTTTTTCCATTTTTTGTTTTATGTGCCTAAGAAATTGTGTTTGGGGTTTTTTGGACAAGTGACGTAAGGAAACGAGGAAACGCAGGTGGAACGTTTCCTAGGTTTTGAGACGTGTAATATGCTGCCCTATTTTGCATTTGTCTTTATTTGTTTTGATGAATTTTTTGTGATATATTTGCAATGTTTGATACAACAATATAATGCAGCAAAATAGAAGATATTGCAATAATAATTTTCAACTCAAAAACTAAACATTACATAAGGAATACACAGTTGAAAGTTCCAGATTTTTATATCAGCTTAGATACTCAGTATTTTCACAAAATATTGACAACCCAGTTCATAAAATATCCCCTATTATCTAAAACAACAATACCCAAAAAATCTGGTAGTTACAATTCATGAACTCACAAGTAAGATATGCCTTGAAACCCTTTGAAAATGGATGCCAGAATGAAGTATAAAGTTTGCAGCAGTCATACAGCAGAATAGACACCTCTCTGAAATACAAATGATGCTATGCACAGCTCCCCAAACATTCAGTCTATATACTCGTCAAAACCCATGCACAGTCCAAACTAGGTCTAGCAATGATGAACAATATATGTGCACTATTCTGATAAATCCTTCAAATCCTTGAATATGAAACTCTCCTGTAGATTCGTTGAAGCACAAGCACAACCTCTAAGTGAAGTTGTCTGCAAGTTGGCTTGGGAGATCTTTCACTCTTGTACCGAGCTATTCTTCTTAAGGGGTTTCGTCCTCAAAAAGATTGAGATTTTCAAACTCTCCAGTCTTTAGCAAAACCCTTAGCCAAATTCTTCTTCTTCAACAATGAATGAATGAATTGCAAAATAAGCTTTCATTGCCCTTTTATATTTCCATGCCCAATTTGCATTTGAATTACATTTCATTTCATTTACTTTTCCCACCTTACAACTCCCTTTAATATTTTATTTAATTGGGCACAATACTTTATAAAATATTCTTTTAAATCATTTAAATCCATTTTTAATAAAGTCCTTATGTCTCCCTTTTAAATTGGCACTTAATTTTATATTATAAAGTGCACTTAAATATCACTTATATCCTTTTAAATATAAAGTCCCCTTTTAATATATTTTAATAACGCATAAAGTTAAATTATTTAATTTAACTTTATTATTTGACATTATTAATATTAAATGCATAGGACCAATATTAACCAATATAACTCCAAAATATAATTATGCACCATGCCAAATATAGAGACTCTGTCAACTGACCATACCAGTGACATACTATAAATAGCAAGTAATGAGCAACACATTCGAGTGACTCACTAAAAATAGTAAGTGTGGGTCAAATTGTCCTGAATAGCCTCTGAAAGGCACACCATGAATAAACTGGAGCACTAAGCTAAAGAATACTGAAATAAGCACCAAAGGGTTTGCAGAAGAGCCAAAGATCACCCTCAAAGGGGTCCCCTAACAACCTATTAGCCTACGGGGACCAATTGGTAGACTAACCACTGTGTCAGAACACTGCCCAGGAAAAGGGGACATTACAAGACGTCTTCGTACTTGTTTCCAGTATGAGAAATGTGTCACAGTCCTCAAGATACATCCTAGGGTGTTAGAGATGCATCTCCTTGCAATAATGAGGAAAACCCTTTACTAGTGCAAGAATTCATTGGCACTACCATCAAAATTAAGAGCATTCAATTTGTTTACCTTTTGCTTCAACTCCTTTTTGTGTCTTTTTGGCTACTATTCTAACATTTCTGATTCTAAGGCTTTTTTCCAAGTATCTCAAAGTAATAGACAAAAGAGACTGTAGCTTTGAAATCTTGCACTTTACTTTTCGTCTATCTAATCTACAATGGTTGTCTTAGATTTAGTTTCTTCATCTTTTTTTCCAAAAACATGGGCTCGGTAATCTTTGAAATGGGACTAACCACTAGTCGATTATTTGCAATTGAGGTTCCCTCTCTCTCTGATGTTCAGACCAGATTTGGATTTTGCATGCTACTTTGAAGCTGCAACTTTTGTTCCAATAGCTCAATCATTCTATCTTGGCTCCTCTAAATTTCCATCAATGTATCTTGAAAAAGATCTGCCCACTTTCCTTTTGTCGTTCTCAAAATTCCTAGCTTGATTCACAACCTAACAAGATCACAACTCTAATACCACTATGAAGACCAAAACTATAACATATAAATAACAAACCCAAAAATACTACAAAAAATAATACTTCTTTTTAGCTTGAATATTTCTAGACTTGACTACATAAACTATTTTTTCTCCATCAACATTTTGGATGACACTCCACGATCTATCATCAAGATGAGATAGCAAAAAAAGAGAAATGAAAGCTGACTAGAAAACCTTGCTATCTTAATAGAAGAAGGGATTGAGGTGACACAAGAACCAAGAAAATTCGTAGGGTAAAGGAAAAGTTAACCATTTATAAGACTTAAAATTACAAAAATAAAATAAGAAAAGAAAAGGAACAATACCTTTCTCATTTTCTTTTGTAATTTTGAGTCTTAAAAATGGTACTTTTCCTTTCCCTTGCTAAAGCCCAGATTTGTAGACATTAAAAATTTCAGTTCTTTCCCAATTCTTTCTCCTTTGTGCTCTCAGGCCCTATTTTGCTAATAACTGATCCAAAAAATCATTTTGTTGGAGTGTTCCACTTTTTCTAGGGTGATCCTTGGGGTTTTGGTCTTTTTGATTTGTAAGGCTTTTAAGGGTTTTTCTTTCATATTTTATGACTAAAACCCAAGTCCCTTTTGTGTTTTAGCCCTTTGCATATATTGTTGTTGTATTCTTCTATTTTAATGTTGACTGGTTGTTGTATTCTTCTATTTTAATGTTGACTGGTTCTTCAAGTTTATTTACTTAAGTCTACAACTTAGTCCCCAAGAATATCATGGTCTTACCAACCCCTTACTTACCAATGTTTGCTTGCGCATTGTATTTTTCTTTGTTATCCACTCATGTTCACATTGCACCTTTGGGTCTCCACTAGCATTCCATGTGTCAATTTCTTATTGCAGTGCACGAGCTCTTCATAATGCCATTTTCATTTGAAATATTTTACCAAAAACATAAGCTAGCGATTTTGTGTTGTGTGTCCCTAAGAGCGGATTCATACCTGCCAATTTGTGTGACATAGTACTATCCCTATGTTGAGTTGGCATCCTTTGATTAGTGTATTAATTTTTATATTTATGTGTTGAGGAGAAGTACAAAAGATCTTGTCAATTTGTGATAAGTGAAGATACCCTATTGCATTGCACAATTCCTTCACATCATGGTTTTGAGTGTGGACCCCAACCTCATATGCACAATGCACAATGGCTTTGTACATTTCTGGTAGGCATGATGTGTTGGAATACAAGTGGTAGTGTATTACTGCATCGCACAGCCCCTTCATATCGCACTTTTCACTTGAATTCTTTTGTTAAAACTATGAGCTAGTGATATCCTAACATGTGTCCTTAGATGATTGTGCATGCTAGTTACTATAGTACTTTGCTTAGTTACAGTTTATAATTGGCTCGTAGATGCTTATGTGTGCACTTTGCAAAGTAAGTACAGAACTCCTATCAACTTGGGACAATTGGCAATATTTGATCACATCATGTGCTCCCTTCACATCACGGACGGTTTTGAGTGAGGGCCCCACCTTCACTCCTGCAATGCATGATGGGTTTTACTTCTCTCAAGGCAATGTTAATATGGTTACAGCTAGCAACTTTCCATTGCATCACACAATTATTTCAAATTGTGGTTTTGACAACAATTCCCATTTCCATATGCATGATGCACAATGGGAATAAAAGGTGAAACATTTATGTGTATTGGCTTAATTGTGAATACGCATAGTGAGATGAGATATTATCAAAGCATATACAATCACCCAACACATACAATGCAACTATTGGTCAAGTATGCAGCATGTCTCCTCAATGGCACCAAGTGTAAAAATAGGAGCATAAATTTGATGCTTGGCAAGTCTTTTCCACCATTGAGGCTCCTTTTCATGGAACTGTGATGTGTGATAGCCATGGATCTTCTTCATTGAAATACATCAGCAATCAGCTTTCAAGCAAAATTTGAAGGAGTTAATAACAATGGCATTAATCTTTTAAAAAATAAGTGCAAAACAAGGTGCCAAAGGAACATTTAATGCGTCACACCACTCCTGCACAACTAGAGCACCATTTATGATCCGATGAGGCCTTGCAATTGCCCAATCGAATTATATTTGCCCAAAAAGCACAGTTCATCTTAACAGTGTGGATTCATATACAATGATAAAAGGGAAATAGCCCACGCAACCATTAATGCAACATGGTCTTCACAAAAATCTCGCAAGATTTTCCTTGGTGATTGGTGCGGGAGTTGGTCATTTTTTTGGCAATTCATCTTGTGACAAGTGTCACTTTATAGAGACTATATTGATAATCTTTTCCATTAAGGGATGAAATCTTTCATTTGAAAGAGATAGAAGATTAAGAGAGAAAAACAGAGAAAGAACAAAAGGGAAAAATCGCGAGAACAAGCCCTAGGGTCTATATCTCCAACAAAGGGAAAAGTATTTTGTATTTTGATGATCTGGGTTTGCCCAAAATGTGTAATGAGCATTTGTAACTTCTAAAGAAAGAGTATAACTAATAGATACAAAATTGTTTGAGTGTCTCTAGGAGTATTTTGTTGTAATGAGCCTAACCCAATCTGACTCAAAAACTCTTCACTTGTTGCCTTTGGAATTTTGTCAAACAATTGGTGTGCAAGCTGATATAGGCTGATAAGAACTTCTGGTTGCTTTGTTTTGACTTCCCTTGTTGCCAATGATGTTTCTTTGAATATTTTCAATGGTACCAATGATTGCAAATGACAACTATGAATGTTTCCAAGATGAAATGCAATTATTTTTATGTATTTTTGATGTATATAGATGACTGAAACTACTTGCACTATGCAGCTACAGCAACCAGGAGTTATGACAAACACTTTGGATGCAACCTAAGATGGCATATGTGCAACTATAGCCAAGTGGCATTAACACAAACACTTGGTATGCAAACTTATAATAGTATTATGCTAAAATGAGAACCTACAACCAATTGACAATTTGTCAAACACTTGGCATGAAAACTAATATGCATCTACAGCAATAAGGAATTATGTCAAACATTTATCATGCATTCTAATGACTGAAGTGTTCATCTACAACATATGGCGTTTAATCAAACACTTGCTATGCCAACTAGAAGTGAAATATGAAAGCTACAGCCAATACACATTTTTGTCAAACATATTGTATGCAAGCTCTAAAACTGCAACTTATAACTCCTTATTTGATTCAAGGCCAATACAATGCTGATATTGATATGAGCAGCCAAGACTCTTGGCTTACAAAATGACATCAAATGTATGACAACCCAGCTATGAATATGCACCTACAGCAGCGATCTTTATGAAGACATATACTATGCAAAATACATCCAAAGAACCTGGTATAATTATGATGTTGAAGCTGAGATGAATGGTAGCTTGTCACACAATGAATATCCACCAAGGAGTGATGAAGTTGACCCTCCAAGAGTGTCGTCCCTGTTCTGAACTGAACCTCTGATATAAAATTATAGCAGCTCCAAACCTCTCTCAAAATGCATCAAACCCCATCGCCATATCCTCCAAGATGGTGCACTCCAAGTCTGATATATAATCAATGCCAAATGTGCCTTACATGAGCAAAGTTGTGGTCTCCAATGGCACCCTTATTGACTGTCATAAATTATCAGAATATGCTATCATGCCAAAATCATCCCTAGACAATGATGAAATGATGACTTCTCAACGAGCAATTATCATCCAATCGACACAAATTTGGCCCTTGGCCACTAAATTTGTAATGGTGAGAAGACTGAAATATCTCCTCCAACAACTACAACCCTTTAGTAGATAGTTTCACTACCTCAATTATGCAAATCAATGGGAGTTACCGTTCCCAAAGACCTCCAATGTAGACTGCAGAAACCCCTTGGCTTCTCCACAACAAGGCATATCAAATCAAGTATCAAATATCCTGAATGATTAGAAACCAAGCCCACCCCCGCTTAATATACTTTTCTCCTCTTGAGGTCGGCCTATCTAGAAGCTTCTATAAAATCATTAATAATATTATTTTTATATTTGCACTTTATTATAATATTTGAATATAACTTCATAAAGTGCAAACAATTGGTTTCCCAACATCCGGATAACACATTATGTTTTCCAACACATTATATTTTCCAACATTTAGTATAACATAGGAAACCCCCTTATAACTACTGAATCCAGGAGAAGAAGCCAACCACTGACTAGGTAACTGCCTCCAAAAGACCCTCTAACCAAGCTCCTTAGCCTACGAGAGTCAAGAATAGGCTAAACCCTTTGAAATTGATGCTCACAAAAATGGGGACATTACATTTGTGTATTTTTTGGATGTGTTTTTGACTAATTAGTCAGCCAAAATATTGTAAAATCATTCCAATGTTTTTGTAATGTATCTTCTCAAGACAAATAAAGAAATGCACAAGTTTGTTTCTAGATTACTAAGTAGACTCTTATAAAGTTCTACAACTTATGTATTTATTCATTTGCATGTATAGAACCTAGTCTATGTGAGCATTTGGATAAATTTAGTCTTTGGATATATATTCATTAAGATATCCCATTTGGTTTCAGTCATTACATGTTCTGCAATAATCCTAGATTCTATTGCCCAACTGGGATAGGCACCTGTCTACATGAACTAAACCTTCTCCTTCATCCCAATACACCTCTAAACAATCTAAATAAAAAATCATTTAATATTGTGTTGTAATTAGTTTTTATCCCTGCCATGTTTAAACTTTAAACGCATAAAACAATATTAGGGGCTATCTTTCATTACATTTTAAACGGTTGGTGTGGCAGTCCATTTGCTTAATCAAGTGGTAAACCCTAAGTTCCTCAAACCAACATATAGGCACGAAGTGATAACCGATATATGGGTGCAATATGTAATGGGTAAGGTTTGTGTCAAGGTAAGTGTTTCGTTTCTATGGTGATATATATTGCAGCACTCGAGGGAAGCCCTCTTTGGTTTAGCTAAGCCAAAAGTAAAAGAACTTTTACCCACCTCAATAATTGGTCCTTGGCTGCCTAAACCTAATCATAAATGTGTTTTCTCCCCAAATTTGACACCCTTGACATTTGGGAAGAGATTCAACTTTAGAGATTAGGGGTTTACAACTTAGATCACCAAAATCCCCTACAGGTTTTCTTGGTTCCTACATCGCCTCAATACCTTCCTCTATTTAGCTAGCAAGGTCTACTATTCACCTTTCATTTCTCTTCTCTTGCTATCTCATCCTGATGATGGATCGTTGAGTGTGATCCAAGACATTGATGGAGAAAACAAAATTTAACATAGTCAAATCCAGAAATATTCAAACTAATATTATAGACTCTGGAAATTTTATATCTTTTGTACTTCCTTTTTTTTATATATTTCTTCAAAACAATACATAAGCATATAGATATTCATCAAACTAATAAAGCTTACTAAACATGCCCATATGCAAAATTAGACACTGCTAGTAATCCAAATGTCAATTTAAATGTCAATATGCTGCTTAAGTGTTTCCATCCTCAAGAAGACTGATCTCTGCACCTAAAGGGTTTCATATCCAAGCCACATCTGCTGAATCACAACATTCAGCCTAAGAAAAATAAATGGTTTTCGTTTTATCAAATTTCAAGTGTAACCCTTCTCCTCTGCCCAGCACATTATAAAACTCAAGGTCTCCTTTCCCAAGGCATGATGTCCCTCAAATGTTGGCAGTAACTGAGCAAGTTTATTGACAAATCTAGCTTCTCAAACGGAATTGTTAACTGACAAATCAATCCCTCAAATTAAGGCAGGTCAAAACAGTTAACTGGCCACACATACACCTTAATTCCGATCCACTACAGTCCTAACTAATTGACCACACGCCTTCCTTATTCTGGTCCTAATTATTGAAAGTAACTACAGTTCCAGTGACACTACTCCCATGCCGACATACCAATCACTAAATAACTGCTGACAGAACATTCACTTCCTACCTAACTTCTGACAGAACACTCATGCCGTGCTGCGGATTAAAAGGGGAAATTACAAACTCCTAAATCAGGATTCTATGAATAGCTTGTTATTCTCCAATGCAGAATAAATCTCTATAATAATGGCATAGAAAGCCATCTTAAACGAGTAAAACCTGTAATGCTACAATTGCAAAAAGTTCTTAAAATATCTATCATACGTTTTACTGCATGGCTAAATATGACTTATTATTAACATAAAGATCATATTTTATCTTATTGTGAAAGAGTCAAACAATAAGTGGTTGAGTGAATGGCGTGTTAAGAATCTCTCTCCACACATAAGATGAAGGGCAACATGTAATCTTTGGTACCAAGAGAATGAGAGTATGGAGTTCTGTGGGATTCTGCAAGGTTAAAGTAAACTATATCGTCAATATAACTTAATATGTCCTACAAACCAATTTACATCTAAAAAATTGAAGCTAGTCATCATCACCACATATTAATTTTGAATGACATATAGCTCAATAGGCTTAAATCTAATAGAATGAAGTTGAGGGGTAGAGCACTGCCCATCTTACAGGGAACCCCGTTTTAAGTCCATAAGAAACGTAATAAAATGTTGAAATTGCATAAAATAACTCGTCCAAACTAACCAGCAAACCTCAATGAACGGGGTTGGAACAGAAGAGAGACCCTTCGCATTGGCATCTAAGCCCAAGGTTATCCTCAAAGAAAATTTAAAAGCCAGCAAGAGTATAGTAATAACAACAAAATGTCGTATGAAGAAAATATAACAGGAATAAAAATGCATTGCTGTACATGTAAGCTAGAAGTGAAAGAGAGAATTAAAATAAGTCACCAGGTCTGCTAAATCGTGTGATGGTAAGCGTAGCCATTTTCAGAAATCAACAGAGCAGAGCAGAATATGAACGTGTGCTCCTTAAAACTTCAATCCAGTTCGAAGGAAAATTTATTCGACCATTCGTTGGTGTGATGCAGTAAACTCACTTTTCCCAATTAGATTGAGGAATAAAATTTTACTCTAGTGAAGTGTTTAACTTCTGTTTTTTTCGCTTTCACTCTCTAATGGAAGCCAAATTTCATTTATGCGTTTAAACACAGTGGTCTCAACCAGATAATCTATTTTATCAGTTTAATCAACCTCACAAGAATCTAATTGCGAGGTTTTTTTTTAAACTCGGTTTTTAATTAGGGAAGTTAAGCTTTCTATTCGCATAATTAAGGATATATGGCTTTGAATCGGGTTTATATTAAATTGCTTTTTAAAATTATATTGTAATATTTTTTTTAATGGTAAGTTTGGGGTATAATTGAATATTAATTGGTAAGAATAATAATAAGGTCTCATTTTTCAAAAACTAATGAATGAATGAAAACTTTTAATAATGTCTATAAGACCAAACAGTCTATGGGATCCACAGACCACCACATAACAGAACACCACAACAACCAAGAACAAACAAACCACCAATCTAACAATTAATTGAGCTCCCTTTCCTTTTGGATCTTAGATCTTCTTATGTATTTTATTCAATTAATCAACAATTTTTGATATTTTATCTACTTCAAACAGGTTACTCAAGGTGTCCACATTTAAAATCTCGATGTAGTCAGCCCAAATATCCATGTAGGTCAGACATTCTATGATGTAGTGTCATTATGTCTCCACTAGCTCTAAAGTACAAAAATTGCATATTCTATCTGCCCACTCTTCTTTAGGTGTCATCCACCTTCTAGTTTCACATCTAAGCTAGTGTAAACTAGTTCTTAGCTAAGCTATTAACATTTTTGCTTTCCATTTTATTTTCGCTCCTATATAATTCTCGAGTATGGTCATATGAAGAATTGAAGTACTTGATATAATATTCTCTTTTCCTCCCAAGCTCTCTTGTCCACATGTTTTCTTCGACTTTTTCTTGCACATACATTTTGATTGCTCTATTGTTATTTGGGTATTCTTTTATGTTAATACCCCACTTATTCATCCACTTGTTATTTTGTTTCATCCATGTGCTCTTCCTTCTATTTAATTTCTCTTTTGTTTCCATTTTAGGCCAACGAGAAAGCTCCATGTTCTCTAGCCTCTTTAAATAATTTAGTAATTGGACCATAGTCGATGACTCCACGGGTAAGGCTCCAGCTTCAGCTAGGACAATCTTGTAGGGAACTGACAATTTTATTTTGAGGCTACTTGTGATTAGATGCTTTATAATATTTCTATTTATCTTCATTTCATTGTTGAAGTATTGCCACCCCAAACTTCACACCCATATAGAACCATTGGTACCACTAACAACCCAAAGAGAGTTCTCTTAGTTTTCCATTCCCATAATTCAACTCTCCTACATCTATTTTGCAATGAGTATAAGGCTTTCAATCCACCTTGTATCATTTTTGCTCTACATGCCTCCCAGCTAAGCTTATTGTGAAAATCAAGGCCAAGGTACTTATAATCATTAACCACTTGTAGGGACTACCTTCGAAGACAAATTCCATAGTTTCCTTCCTTCTCTTCAAGGTAAAGATCAAAACCTTAGTTTTGTTGGTGCTCATCTACATCCCAACCTCTTGGAAAAACAATTCTAGAGCTTTCAAGTAATCCCTCAAAGCATGTGTTGCTTTTACCATTAGAATAAGATCATTAGCATATAGAAGTAACTTTATTACATAATTGGTCAAGTGAACTCCCCCACCACCAAATTTGTTAATGTACAACCCAAATAGCATAGGTCAAAGTGGGCAGCCCTATTTGAGCCTAATGTCACTTCCAAAACATTCTAACATTCCTTGCTTAATTTTGATTTTGGCCCAGACATGATCATATAGCCTATGAACAATAACCTTGTATTTTTTTGGAATTCCCAACTCTTCCATTCTAAACCATAATTTGCTTCTAGGGACAGTGTCAAACACTTTCTTGAAGTCAACGAAGCAACAAAAGACCTCTCCTCCAGGTGCCTATCCCAAACCTTCTCAATCAAGTTTCTAAGGGTAATGCAATCATCAATTGCGAAGTGTTTTGGTCTAAATCATGCTTTCCATTTTGCCCTATTTCCTTCTTTTTCAGCCCAAATGCTAATTTGATGCCCTATCATGCTCCTGAAGAGCTTCTTGAAGAGTGGATTAATCATTATAGTGCGATAATTTGAGGGATTGTTGATATCTCCACTTTTGTGCAAGGGGATGACAACACTAGTCATCCAACTTACCAAAAAAAATCATTCTAAATAACCCCATTGAATATTCTTTTGATGTGTGATGTGAGGGCTTTCATGCCCCATTTTATATATTTTGGTTGTAATCCATCTATGTCTCATGCTTTGCCCACTACAAGTCTTTTAGTTCCTTCTTTGATGTCTTTTGTGAAGAAGAGTTTAGCCCTCAAATTGATCATAGGAGGAACATTTTTATCTTGCACTCTCTCATACAACAATTTTGTATATTTCAACCATTGTGAATCTTTGATATTGTTCACTTTGATTGTGTTTTTTTGTTGTAATTCTTTATATAACCCTCTCAATTTGTGTCTAGCCAAAAAATGTATTGATTCTACTTGTTTTTTTCAATCTCACTAGTTTTTCATTTTTCTTTTTATTTCCCTCGATTTTGGATATTCTTTTTGCTACCTTGCATTCTTCATCATACAACAGATTCATTGGAAAGCTATTTTTGTTGCCTCTCTCAAGTCTAGACCTTTTGCACCAACTAAGAGCCTTGAGGATTATTGAAGTCAATGTCATTGCTTATTATTTTTCTACTTATTGTGGCCATCTCAATATCTCCTATTTCTTGTATCTTTTTTTCAAGCATTGTTCAAAAAATATCTTGGTTTTCATACGTCAAGAGGATTGTGCCATGAATATTCTCATTCTTTTGATTTGGTTGCAACCTGTTCTAATATTGTCTTTTTGTATAATGCCCCGCCAAGGAACCCTAGAGGACAACACAACTATAGCTAATGGAATTTTCTTTTTTTAAATGAAATAACAGTGAAATGAATAACATCACATATCATTACATACAAGCTAATCCTAAGTCCTCTAAGGTTCCATGACTATGCTACTAACATATCCTTTAATCAAGAGCTAGAATTATTTCATTAACTAATATGTTATCATGGTTTATCTAATAATCAAGTTCATTTTAATCCACCACATTAAATGAATCTACATTAAATATTTCCATAACATGTCATCAGATAAATAACATAAAGATCATTTATAAATAACCTACAAATATATATATACAAATTTCATTACATGAGAGTACATCACAATTCGTTACATCATTACATTGTTTACAATAATTCTTCCCTGAATACAATTGGGAAGAATACATCATTATTACAAAAATGGTACAATTGAGATACAAGTCCAATGCATAAACATGAAAGATTGTCTTCCCAAACTAGAACATGAACTAGAATCTGCTACACAAGGTACAACCTCCATGCACATGAACAAGCAACAAGGAAATCCAATGGAGGAAAAGCACCAATCTCCCAACCATGTGGAACCATAAGGGTGCTAGGAGATAACATAAGGTCCCACTACAACAAATAGTCAAGGAGACAACAGGCTAACATAACAAGGCTAAACATGGCTCCAACACAACACTACAACAATACGAACATCACATACACATATACATCGCTTCTAGAGGCATTTACACACTAGAAGGGGAGGACATGACTAGGGTATGCTAGATTGCAATAGGGAAGAGTATCATCACATGGTCCTAGCATGGGTTACCCTGACAGTCTCTCACTAGACACCGGCCCCATAGGGTGACACATACAGAACCAACATTCCTTTCGTGAGGACAAAGAAGTTGATCTTGCCAACCAAGTCTTCTCAACCCATCCTTAGCCTAAACGAGCACTACAAGCATGGGTGAGGCATCCATTATCTTGTTTATGTGAAAATTACCCATCCCCCCAATTTATTATTTAGGTTATCATTGTATTAAGAAACTCTCAAATGGGTTACCTTAGACACCACTTTGGGTTTCAGCCCTCATTGAGAGCCACTCCCCCTACTTGCAACTAGTAGACCCTACAAACAAGCAAGGCACTTAACATCTTGCAAACATAACAAAATCACATAAATCCCACACACAAAGCAAGGCATTGACCATCTCGCTCACATGTCCCAATCACAAGAAAGTATACCTAGTGCAAGGCATTGACCCTCTTGCACATTTATCATGATCACATGAAACCATACCAAGATAAAGGCAACACCCAAATGGTTTACAATTTGCACAAGGCACACAACCCAAAACATTGCCACACCACCTCTAAAGTGAAACCATCATGAAGCCATACACACTAAAATGCTCCCTCCTAGCCTCTGGAAACCGACCTTATCAACTTGGCACAAATGACTCCCACTTTAAACAATTGCCAAAATCAAAATCACACACATTTTTTATTACAAGGAATCAATCCACACTGCAACCATGAAATACTCTTCAAATAGTCATTATTTCCACATTCCTTATTAACTTAACCACTTACTTACATAATTGGGTCATTTACACAATAACCCATAGATAGCTGAATTGACAATTATTCTAAATAATAGTTACGTAGTGCAATTACAAATCAACGATTAAATAATTATGAAGTAAATCAGTATTCCTTAAATAACAAAAGATAATCTAATTCCTTTATTTAAACCAATTCTTCAATTAACTGAATTCGAGTAAAACAATTTGGCCTACTTAATTGCTCAATTTACTTATCCAACATAATCAAATAATTCACATAAGCAGAAGTATCGTATTACTAAAACCATAGTATATATAACATTGAATCCTTTAACAATAATAAATTATAATTATTTATGCATATCAAGAATTCACATATAAACTACACAAATTATAATATATTAATCAATCAATATTCATTATTTAATTGTATGTTCACATTTATACATTTAAATATATCTTTCAATACAATATCAAAATATATAGATATTTATTCCGAGATAGTACCTAACCTATATATATATAATTATTCATTAGATTCAATTACAATGTAGACTAAACTATTTCTCAAATTAACCTATAATATATATATATATCGAATGTCAAGCATAAAATGCAATACTTAGTATCGAAAGACACTCATTAAATATAAACTCATCAATTAAAACCACAACACATAGAATCAATTATACGTCTTAGGAGATAAATCGCACCCACGACATCTAATTGAATAAAAAGAAACAGGAAACTAACCCTAATGCGCTGCAAGGTATTGGATATCAAAACTAACACATAACCATTGGATGTCAAACACAAGGTGAATTCATTGAATCCAATCACCGTATATAACCATCGACCACCAAATGTAATGCACATAAATCGAATGTTAACAAATGAACAATCAGCGAATGCCACCTATGAGACATCAACATCGAATTCGACAAAGAAACAAATGTAAATCAAACTGCAAATTATAAAACAGTTTTTTATCCAAATCTAAATGCATGCAGCAAGAATGGCAGCGACAAGGCTAGGAGAGGAGGAGGGCGCACGACAATATAGTTCTTGTTTCATTCGACCACCCTCTCTTAAAATCTCATCCATTTTATAATCTAGCATGATCCTCACATATAAAAGGTGATTATGGCGCGGTTGGCGCTACTCCAAGGCGTCAGTCAGGGATAAGTCATGCCCAAAGGGTTCATTGCAAAGGCTTAAGAAATTGCAAAAGAGAATAAACAACTGGGACTCCAAAAGAGACCAAATCTCATGCTAAACTCTAACCTGCTTAGACAAAGCATGTTTGCAGCCGTGGA
Source organism: Sequoia sempervirens (assembly GCA_007258455.2). Classification (NCBI taxonomy): domain Eukaryota; kingdom Viridiplantae; phylum Streptophyta; class Pinopsida; order Cupressales; family Cupressaceae; genus Sequoia; species Sequoia sempervirens. The sequence goes on along the minus strand of VDFB02287973.1, from coordinate 11,517 downwards.
ACTTGCAGATATACACCTGAATTCTTTTAGCATATCCTCCTAGTAGCTAGCTACCAATAAATAAAGCAATAAGAAGAAAATAAGCAAGGAAGTTTATTGGCAGGAAACACCATCGGAGGTGACACTGATTACAAGCAATGAGACCGATTTGAGACTGATAGGGGCGTATCATTAGCAGATATTAGAATAGAATATCATCAAAATAGAATATAAACTTTCAGAGGATGACAAAGATAGAGATTTGAAAACAAGTGAATCAATACCAAGCAAATTACATGTCGGAATCCACAAATAATGAGTAACTCGGCATACACAGTATTAAATAGGTAATGCAGAGAAAGGGGCGAATTCAACCGCATCCAATAGACACAGAGGAAAGTAACGATTGTCTAACCTATACAGAACTCATCAAAAATAAAACACAATACAAGGAACACAACATAGAGAATGAATTCAATTGCCAAGTATAAAATATAAGCCACCCAAGTATCAAATATAACCACAGATGTAAAGGGCGCCGATATAAAAGAAAGTAGTATAAGGCCATCGACCTGAAGGTGATCAGACAGGACTAACTACACATGATCCTTCTGCGTCTAAGAATGATGCATAGAAAAGACGACATCTACTCAATGCAGCATGGTTTTAATCCTAAACAAACAGCTTCCGACTTAGTATTTGCTACAGGCAGTTGGTGAGGAATGTTTCTACAACAGAAATGCAAATTTGTTCATGTCTAATATGCTGCATCACATAAATGTTTAAGGATGAGGTTGATAGGCGAAGGACATGAACATAAATCAAACTATGAAGTGCATGATAATAGATGGGCATTGGACGAGAACGAGCATAGGGTAGGCTTTTACCAGAGATGGGAGGAATTCAGCTTAGTTGGGGTTACATGATGCAATTTGAAAGACACTAAGGGAATTGCAGATATCGAAAATCCAGTGATGTCGATTTATTAAGTAGTAGATACTAAGACAAGAATGAAATATTCATCAACGACCTCTTTACTTCTCAATTCTACTCTACTACACATTACTTATTAAAATCACTGCATGAAGCTAAATACACAGAGACAATAAAACTACGTCTTGCCTGAAGGTAAAGTGCAAAGCTTACTTCTGATCAATTCTTCGTGCCTCGGCTTAAACATCACACACTAAGCGTTTGACCGCTTTGGTGGATGTTGTGGGGCCCTCTTCAACCATCCCCCTTCCGTTCGCTGTTTCCGTTTCCGTTAGTCACTCCCCGTGCAGTTACTTACATGGATTCTGGTAATCTGTTTAAATTGTTTCTCCCACCCACGTGAATGCCGGTAAATGTGTTTAAATCGTTTCTCCCGCCCACCTCCACCGTTGAATTCTGCGATGCACTCACACTGAACAGGTTTCCAACTCAGTTTTCATTCGCCAGCGTACAAGGATTATTCAAACATCACAGTTGTATATGCTCTGGTAGACATGCATGCGAAATGTGGAAGCACGTCAACTGTGCGACAGGATGCCTCAAAGAAATGTGGTCTCATGAAATGCTTTGATTACAGGATTTGCACAAAATGCGTTTGTTGAAACGGATTCACAAACTTTCAATCAAATGTAACTCGCAGTGGAATGTTGGACTTTGCAGTCTTTGCCAGCATCCTCCCTGCCTGTGCCACGATGGGAGCTTCAGAACGGAGCATGGGCATCCATCGCAGGATGAAGGAAAGATGTAGCCGTAACTGCCCTGGTAGACATGTAGCCGTAACTGCCTTGGTAGACATGTATGCAAAATGGGGAAGCATAGATAAGGCACGTGAACCGTTTGACAGAATGCCTCCAAAAAAAATTGTTTTCATGGAATGCCCTGATAGCAGGATATTCACAAAATGGATTTGTTGAAGAGGCCTCAGAAACTTTCACGCAAATGCAATTAGCAGGTGTAATGCCAGACTCTACAAACTTTTTCAGCGTCCTTACAACCCGTGCCAAAATGGGAGCTTTGGAACAGCGTATGGACATCCATCAAAGCATAAAGGACAGGAATTTTGTCGGATGTAGTATTTGCAACTGCTCTGTAGACATGTATCCAAAGTGTGGAAGCATACACAAGGCAAGTGAGTTTTTTTTACTATGTGCCTCAAAGAAATTTGGTTCCATGGTTGTAGGATATGAACAAAATGGATTTCTTGATAAAGATTTAAAAAATTCAAGCAAATGAAATTGGTTAAATCACATACAAAAATATGTTTTAGGAGTATTTATAGTGATGATGCTTTTTAATTAGAATCTAAAAATGTTTGACTTATGTTCTTTCTCTCAAACATTTATGTAGATGTGGGCAAGTGGTGTGAGGTTCAAATGGTAAGGAGAATGATAAATGGTAAAGGATATATAGGATTCTTAGATGTAGTTGGATTGAAATCCATGAAATGGTGTGTGCCTTATGTGTAGAGGATAGCTCACATCCACAAACACCGGAGATCTATGCAAAGTTGGAGAGATTAGCTTGAGAGATGAAGGCAGCAGGGTATTTCCCAAGTTCAAGACATTTACTTAGTGAGGAAAAGGAGGGAAATGAGTTATTTCTCTATCATCATAGTGAAAAGTTGGGCATTGCTTTTGGTTTGTTAGATGCATCCCAATAACAACTTTTATAGTTATTAATAACCTTCAATATGTGTTGCTTCACACACTACAATGGAATTTATCTGCAAGATTGTTGCAAGAGAAATTGTTGTGAAAGACGTGAATTGTTTCCATCATTTTAAATAGACAAAATCTTCTTGTGAAGATGATTGGTTATGCTAAATAAAGTAATCTAAAAAATAGGCTTTCACTATAATAATGTGCACTGTCAAGCCTACACTAATAATGAAGGAACAAGATTTTATTGTCAGATTCTAGAAAGAAAAAAATGGTTTTGTTTTTGTTTTGAATATTTGGCAATCTAGACCATGATGTCGACTTCGTAAAATTAGATGCACAGAGTGCATATACACTATTAGGGTATCTATCAAAGACTTATTTTATGATAACATGAACATTTAATTAAATTGTTTTCATAAACCTACATATGTATGAAATGAAAAGTTGGATAAGTTAGAGAAAGAGAAAAGCAAAAGGTGAGGAACACTTCAAGTAAATCGAAAGATGCTTGACTAGTAGGAAATGGGAGATGAGGGCTCACAATTACCCTCGTCATTTTCTACAGTCCTTTTGTTTGGATTAATTGTCAAAATGGGGCATCATCAATTTAAGTGGTAATCAAGTGCATAAGACATAGGCATGTGATTGATTGACCCACTAACTAGGAGCATCTAATCATACATGATAGTGTCTAAAGGTTGTATGGTCCCATCTTCCTAGTTACTTGGAGCAACATCAAAATTGATAACCTTGTACATAATCACCCCTCTACCTATTATGGTAGGATATAATGAGTGGGCAATATTTGAATGTTGGATATCTTTTATAACAAAATTGATACAATAACTCTCTTCTACCATAATGGCAACCCCTTGCTTCTATTTGATAGAGTCTAGATTGACCCATTATCATTATTATGGTTTAGCTAGGATTTTGATTAAAAATATGATTAACCTTGACTCTAGTGTGGTTTTTGAAGTCCCTTTGAATGTTGATGATTGTCTCCTTGTGTAGGCAATAATGGTTTAAAGATAGGACAATCCACCTTGATTGTAAAATTCATATGATGACACCATTTCTTCCATGATACTTTGACTATAGTAGTTGTATTAATACTCCTTTGGTAGTTAAGGTGTGATTATTACCCTAAATTAATTGTCAAAAAAGGACATGATAGTGCCCATGGATTGATGAAAATATTCTAGAGAATAAAGGTTTTTTTACTATCACAAAATTGGTGTGATTATTCTTATGAGCATAGTGTAGTAGTTCCTTCGGGATAATTGTTTATGATTACACAATGAAGTGAAGTTATAACTATGCAAAAGTGTTATGTTGCAATGAATACTTCCTTCCTTGATGATGACCTAATTTATATTTGTGTTTGACAAGATTTTGTATTTAAACATATTCTCCCATCTTTATGATAGTCTTTATGAATAAAATATTAAACCAAGTGATGACAATTCTTCAATGGTATTGGATTATTAATGGAGTGATTATTGTCCTAAGGATGATTAGGTTCATGGAATTCATCATGATAACACTTCTCTCATTTATGATAATTATTAATGTAATGATGATTATCAATATGTCTAGAGGTTAATGTTAGAGCTTGAGGATAGTAAGGTCCCAAGTACTATGATTATCTTTGGTGTTGATGATGGAAATTTCCCCTTAATAAGGTAAGACATTATAATAGTTCAACAATATTTTAGTAACATGCCCAAAGTTTACCCTATTGTTTTCACCTAAGTTTTAATCCATGTATGAGAAAAGATCAAGTTCACCAACACATTGAAATAAAATTTTCTAATTCAATAACATAGATGCACATTTGAAATAAACCCATTCCAAATTACACTACATGAATAAAGTAACACTAAACATAATCCCAAGTAATGAATACATCTTTCATATACATTTTCCAAATAGATGCAATAACATAATTACAAATGATAGCTTACAAGAGCTTAATGTACAAGAACATATTGGTCAAGTTATCCTCAATCAGAACACATATCTTCATCTTCTTCTACTTCACACAAGTCTTGACTGCCAACTGCATGAGTGAGAGCATCACCCAAGTTCTTTTCCTCCAACCACAAACTTAAGCAGTCCCTTGCACATCTTTATATCCGGTAGGATGGCCCTACCCTTTAATGAAGAGATTGGTATGAAAACCCTCTAATATAATGCCTACTTGAGCATGGTGTTGTGTCCTACATAACTAGTGTTTCCATACACTGGATACCTTCCTAACATGCATGACACTCCCTACTAGCTATGCAATCCTAGTTCATAATGAACTGACAAAGTGTACACAATGGTAACTACACTTACTTTGTCCATAGATTTATCATATATAATAAATATAAGCACTTAGTACTTTGAGTGATTTCATATGTTCACCCACCCCCTTGTTCAACTTGAAAACTCTATTGACCATAATTAGCTCTTGACTGTTAAATTTAGTGATCAAATTAATGCACAAAATTTAATTCAAAAATTCAACACAAAGACACAACAAATACCTTGGGAAAACCCTCCTCTTGAGGGAGAAAAACCCAGCCAATAATATCTCTTATATTATCGAATCTCAAAAGAAACTCCTTTACAATGAGGGCCAATAATGAGGCCTAACAAAATGCAACATAGACTGATGCAATCACAACAATACAAAGATGTAAATCTCAATGATAATACACAACCTTCTATCAATGAATCGATCTGCACTTGAATACAAACTCGCACTTGAATATATCGAACTTGTGATGAACTACAAACTGAAAAATGAATGCCTTACAATGAAATGCAATCAATCATCTATACAAGTTGAGAGTAGAGGATGTGACTCTTCAAAACATAAGTTGGCCCTACTTGAAAATACGTGTTTACAATAAATATGAAGTTGGCCTTAAAGAAATACATGCCTCCTCATAAATTTGAGTCTCAAATAATAACTAATCATTATTTAATATAAAAGACGTGCCTCTTGAACAAATCACAATCTTCTATAAATCAAATAGCCAACGGCTATGATTTAATTTATTCCATAATGTAAGGAGATCGGCTAGAAGTGAAGACCGACGCTGCCATAAACATCAACACTCCTTCTCAGCTAGGGAGGATACTTCCAGCTGCACAAGACATATCACCTCAACGTGATGTCTACCACAATGGCTACAACCAAATGTGGAAAGGAAGAATATCACCTCATCGTGATATCAGATATCACCTCAACATGATATCAAATATAATGACTACAACCATATATGGTATGTACAAGTGTTCATCATTTGCGTGATGTTGTCACCTCAACATGACTTTTCACCATGGCTCTCCCAAAGGGTGAAACACAAGTACAAAAAAAATCATCACGGATTCTCTAACGTGATGTTGTCATGGAGTCACACACATGGCATCCACCATGACTCTCTCAGAGGGTGGAATCAAGGGATTTCACCTCGAACTTCTCTTACCAAGAAGAACTCATTAGTCAAGGGATTTTACCTCAAACTTCTCTCACAGAGAAGAACTCATTACTGAAGGGATTTCACCTCGAACTTCTCTCACAGAGAAGAATTCATAACAGGCTATCACTAATACTGAGACTCTTCCTTCCCATGTACCTCAAACCCATCAGGTTGCTCGATATAAACTTCTTCCTCTATCACACCATTTAGAAAAGCTATCTTCACATCCATATGATGAATCTTCCATCCTCTAGATGCAGCAATGGCAATGATGGTCCTGATAGAAGTGTAGTGAGCAACAGGAGCAAATGTTTCTTCATAATCAACTCCCTCTTTCTGTGAGAACCCTTGAGCCATGAATCTTTCCTTGTACTTCTCTATGCTCCCATCAGCTACATGCTTGATCTTGAAGAGCCATTTCAAAAATACCACAGATTTGCCTTCGAGTCTAGGAACCATGTCCCAAACATCATTCTTGAGAATTGACAATGCTTAGCAAAGTGGCCAAACTTATCACACCTAAAGCATTGAATCTTGGACATGTCTCTCTTCTTCTTGAAGGCGGGTGTATCATCATTTCCCTTATCTTGATTCCTCTTGAAGAACCCTTTCTTTCCATCTTTTCCTTTCTTCTTTGAAGCAGGGGAAGCGAGAACATGAATATCTTCATTCTTTGAACTTTGACCAACACCTCTAGCCACCAACCTTGATTCTTCTTGAATGCAGTCTTCTCTTAGACGATCAAACTTAGGCAATTTTGATCTTGCACCGATTCCTTGAATATAGGATTCCCAAGACAAAGGAAGACCATTGAGAGCAAGCATGGTCAATTCTTTGTCATCAACCATATGGCCAATTGTCGAGAGTCGATCTCTCAAATCTGAAATCCTCATGAAGTATGCAATCATTGATTCTCCTTTTTCATCTTCACATGGTGTAGTTGTTGCTTCAGTGCAAGTGCCCGACTGGTATTGTTGATTTCGTACATTTCTTCCAATGTTTTAAACATGTCTCTTGTCGTCTTCAACTTAGAGACAATAGGAATGATATGAGATCGGGTGAAGCCACAATAAGTTTACAATTGAAGTGAGGAAGGAAAACTCACAAAAATGAATGTAATGTAAATATTGATTTGTGGGTTCAGACAAACATAACAATTCGACCGGAACCTATTAGGGTTCGCGAACTGGTTCGCAAACCCCTTTAATGCTTTCCCCAACGTACCTAACAAAACTCTTAAAATGGGGTTTCGCCGAACCCCTTATTCCCTTCTCATCCCTCATTCTCCAAGCATAATAAAACCTCAATTTTGGCATCTCGAGCTCAAAGTTGATGATGAAAATGGAGGAATCTTCACAAACCCAATCGGAATCAGGTAGTCCTTCTAACAAGCTATCTAAATCTAATATAATCTTAATATGTTTTGTTTTATTATGTATTTTTTTTATTTTATTAAAGTCATAGTTTTTCATCGAAAATGAAAGGCTCATGTTCTCACATTAATGGAAAAATAAAGCGCATTATCAAAAATGAAAAATAAGGAGGCACCATATATTGAATTCCTTGATCCAACAAAAAATAACGACTTGGCATAAAAAATTATATGCTATACGTCGCTGCTTATGTTCAATTGTAATTGGTTCGACTAAACTTGATTGTTAGTAACATTCAATAAAACTATTATCTAACCAAGTGGAAGCACTATATCGTAGTTACTTAATCTAAATTCAGTTAATAATTTATCCCATGGAAAAAGTTATGCTGCTATACCTGGCCCTGGAGCTCACTTATTTAAAAATGTTGTTTTGAAAACCAAAATTTTCATGGGGAGATGGAAAAGAGGCCAATTGATTCCAAAAAAATTTTGAAAAAAATACTTTTGTGAATCTACGTAAAAAAATGTGATGAGACTTAGTTTGCATTATTTCAAATTAGCTTTAGTCAGCTTTATGTCTCGAATGGAAGATTTAGTTAAAAAATAATAATTGTCCGCTTTAATAAAAATTGTAAAACCACTATTATGGATCACCCGATCCCAATGAAATCAACCAATATTTTCATTGCCTTGATATCTTTCTTCTTCCACTGCAACTTCTCTTCTTCCTCCTCAGGTTTAGGAACACTGGACTCCACAACTCGCCCAAGTCATTCTCTTGCAAGGTGAGCATGATCCTGAATCTCCATGATGTGAGGTTGGATGCTCCCTCAAGTCTATCCTCAATCTTCAAACTGTTCACCATCTTGACTAAGGTAGGGATATACAAAGAAGTATAAAGAAGAGAACAGAGTATCGATGTAAGAACAAATATGATCACGATCTCCTCAAACCCGCTCTAATACTATGTTAAATTTAGTGATCAGATTAATGCACATAATTTAATTCAAAAATTCAACACAAAGACACAACAAATACCCTGGGAAAACCCTCCTCTTGAGGGAGAAAAACCCAGCCAATAATATCTCTTATATTATTGAATCTCAAAAGAAACTCCTTTACAATGAGGGTCGATAATGAGGTGTAACAAAATGCACCACAAACTGATGCAATGACAACAATACAAAGATGTAAATCTCAGTGATAATACATAGCCTTCTATCAATGAATCGATTTGCACTTGAATACAAACTCGCACTTGAATATATCGAACTTGTGATGAACTACAAACTGAAAATGAATGCTTTACAATGCAATGCCAGCGATCATATATACAAGTTGAGAGTAGAGGATGTGACTCTTCAAAACATGAGTCGACCCTCCTTGAAAATACGTGTTTATAATAAACATGCAGTCGACCTTTAAGAAATACGTGCCTCCTCATAAATTCGAGTCTCAAATAATAACTAATCATTATTTAATATAAAAGGCGTGCCTCTTGAACAAATCACAATCTTCTATAAATTAAATAGCCAACGACTATGATTTAATTTATTCCATAATGTAAGGAAATCGGCTGGAAGTGAATACTGACGTTGCCATAAACATCAACATTGACTTGGTTTGACCTCAATAAAAATAACAAGATTCCATTCCAAAAAGTGATGTCACACTTAGTTGATCTAATTGACCAAATAGGTTAATCCCAACCTCTGGTTTATCCTAACCCAAGGAATAAGCTGACTTCCTACTTCCAAGGAAACATGAATAACCACTCAAGGATAAACTACCAACATGGTTTACACGTCATCTTATCCTATCAATGATGACATAATACATCTAACATGATATTATTCCCTTTGCATTACTATCATCATAATTCATGCAAGCATATAAGTAGCATACAATAAACTAGGTATCATATATATACCTTCTAGATAGTTTTTCATAATTACATCATACAATCATGACAATCATAATAGCTATATATATGTATCATAATAATAAAATACACAAAACAACTTATATCCAATTTAGCTATCTACACAAGCTTGATTCAACATCTATGATAAATAATCAATAACTTGCACAAGAACTTACAATTAATCAACAAAAAACATAGATTCAACATACAAAAGAGTAAGGGATAAAATAACTAAGCATTCCTAGAAATATAAAGCTCCCACGAAGAATTTGCAACTCTAGATCAATGCCAAAATTCAACTTGTTGCCTTCTTCAACTCAACCTATCCCAATCTATCCAATCAATATGCTCTTACTCTCAATAATATTGCTCCTCTAACTCACAAATAATTACTCTCAATCTCACAATACTCATAGAATTAACTCATCAAAAAGAACAACAACGAATAGCAATGACGACCACAAATGAATAGCAAATGAACACAATGAACAACTATGATAACATCTATCATGAACAACCAAGAAAAGAGCCCATCGACCCCTATTTATACAAAAAAGGAGAGTCTCAAATCTGAAAGATAGCTAAGAAATTTTCCACCTTTCCTTCCCTCTGATCTATTGTGCATCATTCAACAAATTTATCCCTTTTCATAATGCCACATCTCAAGAGTTGTGGGATTTCTCAACCAACATGTTTAAAAGTACTTAGTCAAAGCTTGTTGTGCATGGGCTTTGCATCATAAACAAAATTAGTTGATAACATGAAAATCATATTCATCATTTATCATTTGCATCATAAATAATCTAAAAAGCAAACACTTCATAATACATATTCATTCATCTCATTCATTTTGTGAAACATAGTCATGCATTAAAAACATATTTATTCATGAAAAGTAAGAATAATTGGTAGATACACAATGGGGTGTAACAAATTTATATATTTCTTGAATTTTATTGGTTACCATGATGCTTTTGACTTGAGAAGACCCACATAACACATCATACAATAATAATGTTTCTAAGATCAAGGACATCCATGATTGGTGTGACCACATGATTAACTATGTCTATTATGATTACAACTATATAATAGACTTGAGATAATGCATTGTGTATTTTACATAAGGCTAAGGCATTAAGACTTGTTGGATGAAGTCCTTTAATTTTCCTTCTAATACCATGATTGTCATCACTCATGTGATTGTCCTCATTTATAAGTCTTCAAAATTTTATCATGATTTCCTCATAGATTTCAATTATATCATGTGACCTAGGGACTTCCTTATCGAGATAAGATGATCCATAGTAGTACTAAAATATTTTCTAACCCAACTTCCTTCATTTCTTGTAATATTCTTCAAGGTGGTTTCATAGCAATGAATGGGAAAATGAGCTACAAGTCTATCCTCTAAGGTACATAATAATCATAAAGATTACTATGCATTGACATTCTTCATTACTAAGACGAGGACCTTATCATTGAAAAAAAATAGTTAGTTTACAACTTCACACTCAATAAAATCAAACAAGGACAATTGTATATGTTATTCATGAAAATGTTTTGACTTAATTACAAGGTTATCTTAGTGATACTAGATGTATTTTAGGACCATCTCCTCTATATTTGTGACATGGTATGAAATTTTTAAGCGATAAATTATCATCAAAAGCCTCTTATGTTATATATAGGACTAGCCAATTGGTTATTACTACCCTATAAGAGTGAAATAATAGAGTTTTAAATGAAATAATCTTCGTCTTGATACTAGTGTTTATGAAACTCTTACCCTTGCTAAGATAATCCTCTTATTTCATGGCTAACTTTTAATTGATGCCTTACAACAAGGTGGAAATGATCATAATTTAGTACCTACTAAAATCCTACATAGAACCTATTATTATTATTTATTAGGATAAATTTAATAAAACTATCTAGGCACATGACCATCCTATAAGATTTATAGTATCCTTAATAACCATGAAAATCCTAAATTTTTATGGCAATAATGATTTCCTGAGAGTATCCTTTTGTCATATTGTTGTTATCTATGATAGAAAAATGATAATACATAGGAAATTAAATAAGTGTATGGTCTAATTATGATAA